>JADBJO010000006.1:1727500-1730000 GCA_016801955.1 Conus betulinus | reverse complement strand
ATGATAACTTTTGTTCCTATGGTGGAGTATTTATAGTGCACGTAAAGCTAAGCTCATGTTATTTTGGTACCATTCACCATGCACACAAATAGCACACAAAACAAGCTAACTTGCCATCAATTTAAATAAAGTCATGAACCACACAACTTAATGAACTATCTTGGAGGCAAGGTGTCTCCAAATCAAATCATTTTCCTCTAAATTGCTTCTGGGGTAAGGTGTACACAAATTAATTACCTTGGAAATTATTTCAACCTTTTCAGGCTTTGGCAATGTCAGCCACCTGGCAATGTCTTACCTGCTACAAAATCTTGCTGCAGTAAGATGAAAATAGTTTCTGCAGTGTCATGTCTAATTCAAGTGGTTCCCCTGCTCTATTATTGGCAGGTGCCTTCAGAAAAAAAAGGGAAAAAAAAGGGGAAAAAAGCTATCCCTGGAGACTCTTTACTTCTTAGCACTGCATTCACGAAGTTTATACATGCTGTATATCTTTGCTGTACTAGAGAGCACCACATGCTTCTGGTGCTCTCTAGTATAGCAAAGATCTCTGCATCAGCATATAACCATCACTATGCAGACTATAACATCCAGATTCCTATTCGCATTTTATTGCCATTAACATTTTTATACTCTCTGCATGCAACAGGCCATCAAGCAGTTACATCAGAAAAAGGCAGTGACATGCACGCCATGCTGACTAGGATTTATGTGTGCAACTGTATACTTCTAACATGATACCACCTGTTACTTTACCACTGGTGTCAGCTCTGTCTTCAGTGCGAAAGGTTATAGGATGTTTCCATGGTGTTGCTCGCATTTGACCCATCATTAATCATTTGTATCCAAAGTCAAAAAATAAGCATTGAGCACAGCCCTGTCTCTATAGATTTAAAAATCAACAAACTGATACATTGATAAACATCTGTCACTATGTCTCCAATACAACAATCCAAAAAAAAGCAGACTTCAAACACTTCAAAGTATTACAAGAGACAGCACACAAACTATCGATCTCATTTGTCCTAGTGAATAACAACATCACACATTTCACACCTGGCAGCTTGCCAGGAACAACAAACATCGTTAAACTAAACATCTGCCTCTTTTTTCGTCTTCTTCCATTAACGTCCAGCTGTCGACATCGACTGACATTTACTGATTTAGGGGATTCAGAATATGCACAGCCTGGGTAAAGAGGAGAAAACAAAATTTGGGGGTTTGGCTCGGCACTCTGAATCTAAACAAGCTAAGGGAAGGACACACGTGTCTGTGGGCAGTGTGTTCCAGTCCGGATAGGTCCAGAGAAGAAAGTTTTTGTGCTGGTTGATGTGACAGTGCTGGTTTTTGGTGGCTTCTGCTAACATTATGACAACTATTATTCATTTTATCAGCATATACACATTTTATACTTGAGAACAAGATTTCACAGTTCAACTACAGCAGCCCATGATTTGGGCATCCAAGATCGTGATAATGAGCTTGTTACTTACTAGCTTGTCTGAGCAAATCTTGCAAGTAAAGTAACACTTTAAATAACAATACACAATGATGATAACTTTTGTTCCTATGGTGGAGTATTTATAGTGCACGTAAAGCTAAGCTCATGTTATTTTGGTACCATTCACCATGCACACAAATAGCACACAAACAGCTAACTTGCCATCAATTTAAATAAAGTCATGAACCACACAACTTAATGAACTATCTTGGAGGCAAGGTGTCTCCAAATCAAATCATTTTCCTCTAAATTGCTTCTGGGGTAAGGTGTACACAAATTAATTACCTTGGAAATTATTTTCAACCTTTCAGGCTTTGGCAATGTCAGCCACCTGGCAATGTCTTACCTGCTACAAAATCTTGCTGCAGTAAGATGAAAATAGTTCTGCAGTGTCATGTCTAATTCAAGTGGTTCCCCTGCTCTATTATTGGCAGGTGCCTTCAGAAAAAAAAGGGGGAAAAAAGGGGGAAAAAAGCTATCCCTGGAGACTCTTTACTTCTTAGCACTGCATTCACGAAGTTTATACATGCTGTATATCTTTGCTGTACTAGAGAGCACCACATGCTTCTGGTGCTCTCTAGTATAGCAAAGATCTCTGCATCAGCATATAACCATCACTATGCAGACTATAACATCCAGATTCCTATTCGCATTTTATTGCCATTAACATTTTATACTCTCTGCATGCAACAGGCCATCAAGCAGTTACATCAGAAAAAGGCAGTGACATGCACGCCATGCTGACTAGGATTTATGTGTGCAACTGTATACTTCTAACATGATACCACCTGTTACTTTACCACTGGTGTCAGCTCTGTCTTCAGTGCGAAAGGTTATAGGATGTTTCCATGGTGTTGCTCGCATTTGACCCATCATTAATCATTTGTATCCAAAGTCAAAAAAATAAGCATTGAGCACAGCCCTGTCATGCAGTCTCAGAATTGAATTAAAATCCCCATTCTCATTGATCAGCATTAAAAAAAAAAAAAACAAGTCATGATC
>JADBJO010000006.1:1677500-1722500 GCA_016801955.1 Conus betulinus | reverse complement strand
CAGGGCCATTCAAACGCCTTCCTTGCGCTGAACTCAGAAGCAATCTGAAGCGATCAAAGCTAAGTGCATTTTCGTTATTTTGTCCGTCTTTGTTTTTCACCTGAGGAAGACCTAAGAGGTCGAAACGCGTTGTGTGTTGTCTTGTGACTCGTTTGTCCACGTTTCTCTGGGCGGTTCGCTGACATTTATTTAAGATTTGTAAAGCCTTTTAGTTCGTGTTTTCCAAAAGAACAGTTTCAATTCAGTTCAAATTGTGATCAGTCGGCGAATGTTTTCCGGTCGTTTTGTCAAGCGTAAGGTGAAACTGAGAGGGAAATGAGGCAGGGAACAGTAATCAGTAAACAATAAACAAGTAGGGTAACTCTTGCTCCCGTAAGAAAAACTAACACAGAGTAACTGTTATTCAAGACTGGCACAGCCTTTTAAAACTTGAATCAAGTCAGACAAATACAAAGACGAACAATCTAGTAGTGGGGGAAAACAAGCGTGGGCCAACCCTTTTAAACTTGAACCAAGTCAGACAAATACAAAGACGAACATTATAGTAGTGGGGGAAAACAAGAGTAGGCCACTTGTGGGCCTACGCTTGTTTTCTCCCACTACTAGATTGTTCGTTTTTGTATTTGCCTGACTTTATTCAAGTTTAAAAGGCTGTGCAAGTGTAAGGTGATTTTAATAATGCCAGGGGTTAGTTCAGCCACTGGGGGTGTCTGTGTGGCGAGGGAAGGCCTGTTGGAGCGGTCAGTCCGGAGCCCCTTCAGCAGAGCGCGGATTGCATCAGAGAGGGAGAGAGAGGGAAAGAGGGGCACACACACACACACACACACACACACACACACACACACACTGCCCAGGCATACACTTACTCAAATTTCTAGTTGCATTAACGTTCAGTTTAAAGATTTACGTCAAGTCAAATTACATGAAAGGATCAGATCACGTTAACAATAATGTTAACTGATGTTAAATTCACAGTTCACACGTCATCTGTACATTATTAAGTATATTTCATACAGAAGCCATCAAACATCCCTGCACTAAACCAGACAATCACATTTCTGTTCGATTTTTGCCGAATGTGCACGTGTCTCATTGACAAGTGATGTTTATCGGTAGGCTATTAACTATTATATATAAACAGCTGTCACTCAGTTTCACGTGGACCATTTTGTGTTGTTCGCTAGCGGGATAAATCACCAAGGGTAAATAGCTCAGAAGCGCGAGCCCCAAAGTGTGAGTTTACTTGTCGAAAAACGCGATGATGATATTAAAAAATAATAATAATAATAAAAAACTAAACAGAAAACAACCAAACAACGCCAACTTTCAGTGCAAAAAAATGAAGTGCACACACACACACACACACACACACACACACACACACACACACACACACACACACACACACACACACAGACACACACACACACATGAAGGTTATTAGAAGTTTCTCCTGAATTCCAGTACACAAAGCAAAAGGTGAGCGTCCTCCAGTGAATTGTTCGCATCATAATGGGGTGATCGTTATTAGTCTATCTTAGAGCAGTAATTAACTTGTGGCTCGCTTCAACTGAAACTTGAACAGATGCATCAGGATTTTCAAACTGAGAACCTTACTAGGTGCTCCTGTTTACTCATTCATACTGCTGACTCATTTTAAATGATGAATTTTAATCAAAATCTGGATTTTTTTAAACAATCAGTCCGCTTACTTTAAAGAGGAAAATGAAGGAGGGAAAAAATTAACTACGCCGTAGAAAAAAAAGGCGGTCAACGTTTATTCAACAACAACAACAAAAAAGACATTAAATGCGTTTTTTTTTGTTTTTTGTTTTTTTTTTTTTTACCGACGTCAAAATTCGCACACACATTTAAGCTGATTCCAGATTCATGATTTTTGGGTAGACGTACAGTTTGACATCGATAGATGTTCACGCTTTTCATATGCAGCCTGCTAGTACTGTGAGCTTCGGGAATCAATGCCCAGAAAACATGGCAGCTTTGCAAGCCACGGGGCTTTAATGCCTAGAAAACATGGTACAATTCTAAGCTGCGGGATTTTAACGCCAAGAAAACACGACAGCATCGTATGCCACAAGACTCTAACGCCCAGAACAACATGACACACATTGTGAGTTGAGGGCTCCTTTGCCCCGAAAACATGGCAACTTTGTTAGACGCAGGGCTCCGATGCGCCGAAAACATGGCAGCATTGTTAGACGCAGGACTCCAAAGTCCAGAAAACATGGCAGCATTGTCAACTCAGGGGCTACAGTGCCCAGAAAACAGGGAAGTTTTGTAAACTTAAGGACTCCGGTGCCCAGAAAACATGACAGACTCTTCAAAATGTATGCACTGAAGAGGTAGTCTTGATAAAGTACTCGCCAAACACGTGGTAAAACACAAATATTCGACAAAGCCTTCTTCTCGATCTCCACGTGTTTGGACCCCAATGGTCCAGACCCACGAAGGGAACTTCGCAGTAGACACAGAGCAACGGCAACACGTTAAAAAGGGCTACAAGAAATTGTATGATTTAAAGGCTGATGAACATATTTAAAATAACTTTCCGTTTCCCCCCCCCCCCCCCCCCCCCCTTTTGCCCCCTCCTCCCCCCTTCCCCCCCCCCCTCTTCCCATCAGCCTCCTCCCCCTCAACCACTCTTACCAACAGAAAGCAGTCAAAATCAAAGCGTTCTCAAGTAGAATCAAGTTCGTGTGCTAGGCTCTGCCCCGTTGTATTCTCTTATGTCAGCGGTTTTCCAGGAGATCTGTCATCTACTGGAGGCTTTTTGCCTGTGGCAAACAAGGGTGTCACACCCCAAAACGATCAGGACGGCCTGCGAGAGGGTCGGACAGACTTGTCTTCAGGGAAAGCCGCTGGACATGGAATTTTGCCCCCAAGATGCTCAGTCATCCGCTTGACCTGTCGACGTCACACCGCTCAATAGCTACTGCCAACATGGCCGCCAGCTGCATGGGAAACACACGGGACAGATATACCTCGGTGTCTCTTATGAGGTGGGGACCACACGAAGCCAACATCACCAGCAAAGCAAACAGATCCTATGGCTTTCTTCCGGCGTTCATCAGCTCCCTGAGGCTGGCTTCAAAGCCCTGTCCTGCAGTGTTCAAAGCCTCAGTTTGGCCTTGGGTTCTACACAGGGGAAACCATCAATGCCGGCGCGAGAAAACGTGCAACATAAAAAGAAGTAGCTTATTTGTTTCCAGCCGATTCTAACAAATATTTGACATCAAGGATATGCTTATGGATCTATAATTCAAGGGCTCACTCTTGTTTCAAGGTGTAGAGCCTGGCTTATCGTATGCATTCTATCTATTCCACAATGGTAAGGCATCCGTCAACACCAAAAAGTATCTCCCACCCTCCATCCATCAGAAACGTAGCGTCCACCAACCCGTTGTCTTCCGAGGCACGGCACATGCTGTATTCTGCAGCAGAAACTACAGGCAGAATATACAGTCACTGGGTGCAGCAGTCTGCCTGTAGGCATGGCCACCGCATCCTCCCTGATGGTCTTCCAGGGACAGGAGGCGAACTGTACTCCTCAAAATTTGCTTGGGATACGATAAAAAAAAAAAACAAACAAAAAAACACCACCGCCACCACCAACAGCAACATCAACAACATAACGCAACAACAACCAGTGTATTCAAGAACTCTCACAAAGGGGCAGGGGCAGGGGGAGAAGGGGGGGGGGGGGGGGGGGGGTTAGAGGAATGGAACTCTGCACAGCATGCTGAAAATCAATTTGCTTAGGATTCAATGCAACAACAACAACAACAACAACAACAACAACAACAACAACTACTACTACTACTACTACTACTACTACTGCTGCTGCTGCTGCTGCTGCTGCTGCTGCTACTACTACTACTACTACTACTACTACTACTACTACTAGTGACATCAGGAACTCTTAGAGAAGGACACGTTTTCAGGCAAGGAATTTTGCACGGCGTGCTTCCTGCGACAGCGATGTGCATATCGATTCTTCTCGCTGTTAAAAATAAAACCGTGTTATCCAAATGTATTTAAACCTTTCTTTTTTTTTTTTTTTTTTTTTTGTTAAGCTGCAAAAAGTCTTAAGCGATTAGTTCAATTCAGTTTAATTCATGTTGCTTATAACCCAGACTGCAAACGGCCGCATCAGGGCTGTCACCTCGCTGCAGTCAACTCTGAACTTAAGGGACTTTGGAGGGCACACACACACACACACACACACACACACACACACGCACGCACGCACGCACACAAAACACGCGCGCACGCAAGCAAGCAAGCACACACGCGTATCGATCGAAAATTATAGACATGGGTCTACTGTTAATTCTTTCCGCCTTGTTAGCAGGGAAAAACACCCTCAGCCCACAGAGGAGCAGTCAGGCATGGTTGGTTCCCCAGCTGACGTTTTCACAGCCAGAAAGATAACTCCTGAAAGCCAAGAATTGTGTGTGCCTTGCCACACCACCCCTAACCCCACACCTTCCCCTCTTCCACCGCGTCCCGCTCCCCTTCAGTTGCTTGGTCTCCCCCTCGCCCCACCTAGAGAGAGAGAGAGAGAGAGAGAGAGAGAGAGAGAGGGTGTGTGATTATCCATTCGACCGTGCAGCTAACGCCACAAAACAAAAAGTGTGTAATGCCAAGTGTTATGCGAAGTGCAACGCCTGACCTATTGTTTTCAGTCAACAGCGTCGCGTTCGCGGTATGAGTCGTGCGCGCGCTCGCACGTGTGTGTGTATGTCTGTGTGTGTGTGTGCTCGCCCCATCATCCCACTACGCCTATGCTCGGCTGCCCTCTCCCTCGGCTCAGCCTCATTCTGAAATATGAAGAAAAAGTAAAAGTATAAGGGATTTCTTAAAGGAAAAAAAAAAAGGAAGAAAAAGAGGGGTTGGTGTGGATGGGGATGGAGAGAACAGGAAGAAGAGAAGAAAACAACCGAAACAAACGCCTCCTATTAGAAATTCAATGTACATTGTGTCATCGTGACTGATTCATCACCATCAGTCAAACACACAGCTGTCGGGCTCACTGACACACGTACATACATCACAGTAAGGAAACATATAGATGAAGATGACTAAGGCCACTATGGCACGGTTGGACTGCTTCAGAGCAGAGAAATCGGAAGGAAATACAGTCGATGCTCTCCCTTCTCTCTGCTGCAGAGTTGCCCAATGGCTAGTTTTAAGGAAAACACTAGTGGGCCTGGTCTGTAATACCCGACAGTGACTCTGGATCCTTGTGGGGCTGCAGCAGACCAACCTTGGGTGTGGATGTGGACGGGAGCCGGAATGAACGGTGTGGGGGAAATGCTATCGCAGTGCAACAGAAGATGTGGCCACGGAAAAAACAAACAAAAAAAACAAAAATCTCATTAATCTCAGTAATGTCCATGACGATTTCGTCACTGTATTGTGATTATAACAGGAAATTTATATTGTGCTCACCAAACTGGAAGGCATTTTGCATCACACACACACACACACACACACACACACACACACACACACACACACACACACATGTATATCTATATCTATATCTCCCCCCCCCCCCCCCCCCCCCCCCGTGTGTGTGTGTGTGTGTGTGTGTGTGTGTGTGTGTGTGTGTGTGTGTGTGTGTGTGTGTTACGATTTTCCAACTGCATCATGTTTATTTTTTATACACGAAGTATATAAAAGTTCACCACCATTCAGGCATAGCAGCGAGTTCATTCATAAGGGATGCGGGGAGATTTTAATAGATAACTGGAATATTCTTACACTAAAATATATTACCTTAATACTAACCCTTATCCAATCCTTATCTTAAACTAAATCTAACCTAACCCTAGCTGTAATCGTTATTGCGACAGATTGTACCAAATAGATGTCTGCCTTTATTGTATATTGCGTTTGCAGTATAGAGGCAGTGGAGTTGCCTTCTCTTGTCTCCATCAATAAAGGAAAGAGAAATGCCTGCCCTCAGGGCACGCCCAGCTGCTCGACAAGCCGTCCCTTTAATTCTCTCTCTCTCTCTCTCTCTCTCTCTCTCTCTCTCTCTCTCTCTCTCTCTCTCTCTCTCTCACAGAAATGCGCGCACACGTATATGTGTGTGTGCGTGCGTGCGCCCGGGCGCGATCAAAACTTTGTGAACGTTCTGTAAGGGAAAAAAAGCCGATAATTTTGTTCTGTGGGAAAAAAAAGCGATAATTTTGTGTGTGTGTGTGTGTGTGTGTGTGTGTGTGTGTGTGTGTGTGTGTGTGTGTGTGTGTGTGTGTGTGTGTGTGAAACAGAAAATATAGGGCGCGCGCGCGCGCACACACACACACACACACAAGTACTTACGCATGCACGCCAGCGCGTGCACGCGCGCGCGAGCGCACACACACACACACATATACGCGAGCGCGCGCGCGCACAAACACACATACGCACACTCACACTTACTCATAACACGCTCGCGCGTGCGCGTGTACACGCGTGCTCGTACTCGTGAGCGCGCAAAACACACGTGTGTGTGTGTGTGTGTGTGTGTGTGTGTGTGTGTGTGTGTGTGTGTGTGTGAGGGGGTGGGTGCTGCTTGTTGTTGTTGTTGTTAAAGAAAAGAATTGCCAGAATTACACAGTTCTAAAGGAAGTGCATCAGAAATAAAACTCCACCCATTGATCGTCTGCAATCCATCGGGTCCACCCCTTTCCCTCACGTTTCGCACACTCGCAGCAGAGGACTGGTACACACACACATTCTCTCTCTGGCTTGCACACACTAACACATTGATAATGTTCGTGGTGCACAGCTTAAAATGCTGACAAGTCTAGTAAGGAGAAGTGTGTGTTGATTGACTGGATTTACTGTCATCAGTCATCAATGCTGAGAGAGAGAGAGTCGACTGTAAAGAAACCATCTGAAACGTCTGACTGGGGGCGTGTCAAATCCTCGCTGTGTCAACGTGGTTCTTTCGGTGATTGTGCATTTCCGGCACGGTTGTATAGGTTAGTTGTGCATGCTGGGAAAACCATTTATAACAACCAATGAAAAAAGGCCAGGTATGACGCCTGCTCCGTACTTGGTTTTCATTGATTGGCTCAAAGTCTGTTCGTGGGCAGCAGCGATTGGATATGGTCAGCAGCGGAAGGGGATTCCCTTGAAATTGCCAGGACAGCAACGTGCGTACGGCAACGCTTATCAGTATCGATCATTTCTCCCAATAACAACCTCCTTCGTTAGGAGCCGAAATTGGTGGTAAACCATGAAGAAATTAATCCTCCTCGGAGCTGTGTTGGATTGCTATTCTTTGCGGGTAAGTGACAAAAACCTGCCAATGTTTACTGAAAATTAGCGACGTGGCCATCGGAATGTTCTGGGAGTGAAAAGCAACAACTATAAATTTTGTTGCAGAACTCAAAACGGATTGACAAGAGGAGAAAGGGATCTAGTCTATAAATGATAAAACCAGGCTTCGAATGTAGCTGTGTTCTACAGGATGTATCTGTATGGTTGGTTATGGTGTAACGCTATTTTGGACGGTTAGAATTAAGGAAAAGTTGATTTTTCAAGGATAAGTACTGAGTGTGACGTAAGTTCGCCGGCTAGCCCCAACAAGTTTTGGTTTCTTTGCCGGTGATAGTCAGCCGAAAAGCATGAAGGATAGTTTGATTCCGTGTGCCCCCATTGTAAGCCTTCCTTTCGAGCAGACTGTAATGGTAAAAAATCAAATCATACAGATTGGCATATTTCTAATGTTTTAAATTGCATTCCTGACTGTTGAAAAGTATGCGGTTGAAAAGGGGTGTGTCTCCCACATGAAAACTGGGCATTTAAGTTACTCAGCAAAGAAACTGACACTCCCTTTTAGACCCGTTGATCTTTCAGAATACCCCCACATATTTTATGTTTTGAAGTATAAATCGCCAACCAGTGATGTAGGTAGCACTGTAGATGTGAACAGAGTGTGAACCTTTTCTTTCACTAGTTGCAGTTTCACTTCCAGTGAGACTGAGAAGGTGTTTGTGCATATATATGAGAGGTGTTTTGTGCATATCTATAGATGATAAACATAGAAACATTCTTTTAATACTTAGGTCTGGGTTTGTAACTAATTTTTATGTGTGTATGAGGGAGCTGAATGCCCATTTACACTTTGCTGATGAAATTGCACAAGAAGAAAAGCTTTTGCTAAATACATATTTTAGACAGAAAGTAAAAATATTTGTAAATTTGACTAGTAAACTGTCGTTGACCAAGCAGAAGAAATGTTTTTTACATTCCTGGTCAGTCTTCTGTGCTGTGTGTAATATTATTCTTTGGTGATAACCAAGCCGATTGCAAAGTTTTCAAAAAGTTTAGTAATGGTGTTTCTGCATTGGTAACAACATTTTGAAGAACAGTTGAAGGCATAGTACTTGGGAATGATTATGACTTTGTAATATCTGGTTGATCCATTTTTCTGAACATTACTGCTTCTTTTAAGATAAAAGTTTTGACTCCTCAGGTTCAGCAGATTGACAAAAATCATGATGGACATGGACTGTTTGTGTTACAGCTGCAGCAAAGGCTGATGAAGATGGCGGCACAGTGGATATGGACCTGGGTAAATCCATGGAGGCTTCTCGAACTGACGATGAAACTGTGCAAAAGTTAGTCTGATGAATCATCCTAGTAAACACCTTCTGTATGCTGTTGGAAAATGGGAGGTGATGTTAACTAGTAGCTGAACTTAGTAAGTAGACAAAGAGAGAAATGTTCCAGGAAGACAAAGCTTGAAAAAGAGCCCTGGGGGTGGGTGTAGGAGAGGGATTTAGGAAAGGATAGAATGCACTATAATGTTATGAAAAGAACAACTGTTCATTCTGCTGTCAAATTAAATCTTAAGCAAGATTGTTCTATAGTTTAGTTACTGTAGTAACCTGAGCATGCGATCCAGCATTAACAATTCTAAGATTGTGATTATGGGAAAAATCTGTTACTACAGTGAATGTGCACTTATTATCACTTTGCCTCACAGAACTATAGCCATTGGCAGTATTTTACTAACAAGTAATAGTAGTATAATAGTAACTTGATTGATGCCTTATCTGTGGAGGTTGTAGTAAGGTATAAGACACAGAAATCATATTGAGTAATCTTGGGTTAAGTGCAGAATTCGGTAAAGGTCAGTGTTGTGGTAAAAAATACATTACCAATTGATTCCAATACAATATTCAGATGTGTTCTTTTATTAAAGATGACTGTTTTGTGATTCAATTAGAGACTAAAGTTGTCATTTTCTATTGTTGATGAATATTTTAATGTTCATTTTGTTACTAAAGATGTAATTTTCTATTGTTGCAAACATTATTACACTTTCTATTTCAGGAAGGAAGTATTTGGCAGTTGAGAGTGAAACTCTCAGGAGAAAACTGTGATTTTGTCACCGTGTGGACCAATGCATTCATAGCCGTGTTCCATTAAAGATAAACTTTACGCATAGTATGTTTTACTGCTAGTGCTACGAGTTGGCAGGCTGTCGTAGCTGTCCATGTAACTACTAACTGTTAAACTTCACTGGTAAGTTGCCTCACAGCAAGTGTGGTTGGTTGTTGGCAGAGAGGAGGAAGCTATCAAGCTGGACGGACTGAACGTTGCTCAGATGAAGGAGCTCAGGGAGAAAGCGGAGAAGTTTGCCTTCCAAGGCCGAGGTTAATCGCATGATGAAGCTGATCATCAACTCCCTTTACAAGAACAAGGAGGTGAGGGGAGTTTTCTGTTGAACTCAAAGTTTCCTATTCTTTATAGTTGAACTCTTTAGCTAACATGAAGAAGAGGAGGAAGGTGGTGTTACCATTTTCATGTCATTTTTACATACCTGTAGAAAGTGGAGTATTGGTATTCTTTTTCTGCTGTGAGATTAATTCCCAGCCAGAGTTTGTTTTAATCTGGATGAAATCTTGATGTAACCACAAGATCGTGGAAGAGTGACAGAAACTGGAAGTGATGGAAAAGTTACAGCTCTATATATACCGTCTTGTGCAAATATTTTGTGTGTTAAAATGACAACAGGTCATAATATAAAACAAGCAAAGTGGCCGAGGCAGTAAGAACACACAGGAAGTTTGAATGTTATGTGTTGGAAGAATAGTCTTAAATTTGAAAACAGCATCTTATAGTTGTTGCAGCTGAAACTTTTTTGCTTTGTGTATAGATCTTTTTGCGAGAATTGATCTCCAACGCCTCCGATGCTCTGGACAAGATCCGCTTCCTATCCCTGACGGATAAAAGTGCCCTCAGTGCCACCGATGAACTCAGCATCAAGATCAAGGTCTGTGGTGCATGCTGTCGGCTGCTTATTCTCTGTGTGTGTGTGTGTGTGTTTAATCTTTTTTTTGCTTCCTCATCTTTTATGTCCCCAGTCGCATCATTCAAATACCAGCTCGTGAATATCCGCCACTTCTTACTTAGCCACATCCAGTATAGGTCTGTTGTAGTCCCAGCAGTAGCAACTATCAGTCTCAGGGAGCAGTCATTTGAGGACTTCATAACTTAGGCAGTAAACCAGTGAAGACGCTGCCATATGCATTTTGTTGGTTTTGGTTTTTTTTTAGTTCACGTGATGTGTTTTTGTGCATATGTATGAGTGTGGTATTTTCCCCTTTATAGTTAAATTTTGGTGCATGGAAGTGGATACTTTTGAGTTTTGTTTATTTTGTGCATTTAATGTACATTTGTACCCTCCAAGCAGATCCACAGCTCTGTAAGTGTCAAAAACAAATTTAAAGTGTTTCTAGCATAAAGTTCAAATGTTAAAATCCTGGAGCCATACACTGATACAGGGCTGGGAACTTTTAAAAAGACTATGACTAGGGCAGCTTAGCGTTATGGAAGATGGAGCATAGCCCCCTCCTTCCACTTTAATTAACAATATTAACTGAATGAGGTATTAGTTTACTGCTAGATGGAGAGAGTGGGTTTTCAAGACAGTAAAAATCTTGACATCAGTTCAGGAGTCGTTTGAATTCACAGCCGTCAGCTCCACATCTGAATGTACAGACCATTCGACTACACACCCTTCTTTTGCTACATACTCAGAAAAAAAAAAAAAAAAAAAAATGATGCAAGTGTGAAGCAAACAATACAAACTGTTTGAATTCACAGCCGTCAGCTCCACATCTGAATGTACAAACCATTCGACTACATACCTTTCTTTTGCTACATATGCAGGAAAAAAAAGGGGGAAAAAAGGTGATGTAAGTGTGAAGCAAACAATACAAACTGTTCAAATTCACAGCCGTCAGCTCCACATCTGAATGTACTGACCATTCGACTACATACCTTTCTTTTGCAACATACTCAGGAAAAAAAGGGATAAAAAAATAGTGTAAGTGTGAAGCAAACAGTGCAAACTCATTGTGTTCCCCACAATGTATAATCCCCATGGTCATTTGTTGATCTTCAGGCGGACCCAGACAACCACGTATTGCATGTGACAGACACAGGCATTGGCATGACACACACGATGACCTGGTGAAAAATCTTGGAACTATTGCCAAGTCAGGCACTAGTGACTTCTTAGCCAAGATGGGGGAGGCCTCGCCCACTGAGCTCACCGACCTGATTGGACAGTTTGGTGTCGGCTTCTACTCCAGCTTTTTGGGTGAGAAGACTTGAATCATAATGTGTGGATGTGGTGTGTGTGTGTGTGTGTGTGTGTGTGTGTGTGTGTGTGTGTGTGTGTGTGTGTGTGTGAAGTGCTCTTGTTTTGCATGTTCTTGTGGATGTCACCACTGTAGAAAACTGTTAATGGCAAGGAACAGGAGGATAGGTTTGATTGTCAGTTACATTTTGTATAGTATACATGTGTCTCAATCATGACCAGTGGTGTAGCAATGTATTGACTTCAGGGGTGAACATATTTTTAGGCTACCATTTCAGTGGACCCAGAATGGTAAATGGCCCTGTCCCTGGCAGTATGGTCAAAGGCAGGCAGATGGGTGAATTGACTGAGGTGGACTGTTTCAGTGGCTGACCGTGTGGTGGTGACGTCCAAGCACAATGATGATGAGCAGTACGTGTGGGAGTCGGATGCCGAATCCTTCGCTGTGGCTAAAGACCCACGTGGCAATACATTGGGCCGTGGAACCACCATCAGGTAAGTGGAAAAACTTGGCTGTATATGGATAGGTTTTTTTAAGGTGTTCCGGTATTATTATGGTTCATGCAAGCACGTTGTGCTCTTTCAGAAGACAGTTCTGTCATAAAAACAAACATGGCAACATGTTAATTAGATGGCAAGTGTCTACTTCAGACATTGTTTACAGTCTTGGTGTACAGTAACTATAACAGCAGGAAATCGGAGAGGTGTTTCATAGAGGCAAAAGATTAGAATTCTTAACCTGGCAAGTGGTGGCGATTTGGGAGTGACGGGAGTGTGAGGTATGGTCTTGAGTGTGCAAGATGAACCGCTGACATGGTATGAAACCGCTAATTGGTACATGAAATGATTTGAGATCATTCTCCCTGGAGAGGTAGCTTTGTTGTCAGTGAGTAGTTCTGCCTTTGCCCTTTTGTCAACACAGCTCACGTGTCACTTCTCTCGCCACCAGCAAAGTCTGTCCACTTCTTTTTAAACCCACTTCTGGCAGGTCAGAAATTGTCCAAAGAGAAAAAATGTGTGAATACTGTGCAAGACAAAGACGGGAGAATGGGTTGCATAGCTGGAAAAAAAAAACAATAGGCAGCGATAAAGGAAGATAATATGAAAAAAAGGTAGTCAAAGAAAACGACAGAAAATTGGGAAACTATTAGAACAGAATTCCTTGAATGGCAGAATGATTAATTGTAGAAGACCCACCTGCCTTCCTTCAGGAGCTGAGGGAGATATACTGCTGAAAGAACTGTATGTGCAGTGTTTTACACAGACCTATTTACACACGCAATTTCACCATATTTTGCACTCATGTGGCAATATGACAGACTAGAGAAAGGAAAGTGAAAAAAAAAAGGCAGACTTGAAATTCTCATGCAGCATTCACCCTTGTTTTCTTGGTGTGTCAATTTGGGTGTTTAGACCAAAGAGTGACAACTCTTGTTAACTCTCATCATGTTTGGTTATGTCTGCCTCTTCAGCAACATGGCTGCAGAGCTTAATCTAGAGCGCAGAATTGGTACAATCCCCTGAAAATCTGTTCCTTCCTACAATTATCGAGTCTTAAAGCAGGCAGACTCCCACACAGTTTGCAGAAGTGGCCCCCCCCCCCCCCCCCCCCCCTGTTTACTGATCGTTGCGGGCACTCGTTTGTTGTCTGCTTGAAAAACTGAAACTAGCTAGGACTGAGCAGGAGCGAACGATTTCTTGTCATTGGCTGTTAGTGTAAATCAGCCAATGGACAGCATTCATCTCCTCCATCTTGATCACCGACGAGAAGTTGCGAGAGTTTGAGGCGCCATATTGGGTATTTTCCAGAATGAAGCGTGTACCTACCCTATTTGACATCGACTTTTGTGGAGGAAAAGTGAAAAAAAAAGATTCTGTGCGAGGGTGGAGAAGATCATGAAGAAAACCGCGGCTACATCTAAAAACTGTGTGTGTGTGTGTTTTGCTGTTTGTAACTTGCTTACTTAGTTTTTTTTATTGGTTTAAATTTAGATGATTTGATCAAGGTGTGTTGAAGTCTGTGTGCAAAAGTGGAGGAGGTATGTAATGTGGAGGGGGGGGGGGGGTGCCCCCCCCTTTTTTTTTTTTTGATATGAGAGGGGGGACTGCCCCCCCTTTCTCAAAAATCCTAGATTAAGCTCTGTGGCTGATACAGATCCTGAAAGATGTATTGGGGAAAGGAAAAAACGGAGAGAGAGCATGAATTTGTGCCAGAGTATGCTATTGAACTAAGTATGAAAGAAATTTGTTGGAAGACCCCGTTTTTATTATAGCCAGTACAGTATAAAGCCTGTGTGGTGGTAGGGGAAAACCATCCCTATACATTTATGTCAAAGGGGAAAACAAATCTCTGCACACATGCACCTCCCACCTTTTAAAAAAAAATCGGAAGATTTGTACACATGCTTTGTAAAGAATGCACCTTTTTTGTGAAAAAATACACAAAGTAGACATTTTTAGGATGAACAGGCCTGTTTATGTTATAGTACATCAAACTGAATGCAAGCTACAGCCAGTTTTCTAGCTCTGTTTTGCTGAATTATGTTTTTGAATTATATATTATGCAATGTTACTGTAGAGTGCTAGTTCTTAAAGTTTGCCACCTGTGCAGATGCTGTTACTGTTTATCTTCCCTGACGTTAGCAGAGGTTGAGGTGTGACAGAGGCGATGTGTGAACTGACATTGAGTAAGAGACATTGGTGTTCTGTTGTCAGCCTGCATCTGAAGGAGGAGGCTCATGACTTCCTGGAGACAGGCACCCTGACCAACCTGGTGAAGAAATACAGTCAGTTCATCAACTTCAACATCTACCTCTGGACCTCCAAGGTATTGGGCGCCATCATCATTATGATATTTTTTCTTTAAAACAAGTAGTATTTTTTTCTAAGAGGGTTGTTTACAAAAAAAAAAACATGTGCATAGGCAGAGCTGACATACAGCAAGTGATAAAACATGACACGCTGCATTGATTTCATCTCATTACCGGTCATATAGCTCTCCAACGATTATAAATCTTTACAAATGTATTCAGGTGGATGTGTTTTTAGTTTTTTTTTTGTTGTTTTTTTTTTTACATCATTTTGCCTTATACCAAGTACTGTGTGTTGATACTGATGTCTCATGTTGCTTTGCAGACGGTGGAAGAGGAGGAGCCTGTCGAAGAGGACACCACTGAGGAGGCAGACACAGAAAAGAAAGAGGAGGAGAAGAGGAGGAGGAGGGGGGAAGTGGAGGAAGAGGAAGAGGAGAAGGAGAAGAAGACAAAGAAAGTTTTTCAAGACTGTGTGGGACTGGGAACTGATGAACTCTGTCAAACCAATCTGGACCCGCAAGTGAGTTTCTCTCTCTTGCTGATGTTTCATTGCCATGTTGATTTTAGGGCACAGATGCTAGATTTGTCTCTGCAAACATAAATAGAAACTGTGGGAATCCTGCTAGATTTGTTCACTGCAAACATAAATAGAAACTGTGAGCAGCCCTTGGCTCACACAATAGAAGAAAAAATGGGGATGTGTGATTATTAACTTATGGGGAGCGTATGTGAACCTCTGAGAGAAAGAAAATTGCCAGGCAGTTTCATAAGATACACTGTAATTTGTACTATATTTTGTCTGTCTTAGAGATATAGGTGTTGTCACTGTCACCAAATTGTCACCAGACATGCGACATTTTATGATGACAATCAATTTTAGAGCATGCAAGCATGCGCATTTACCATGCTGATGCAAGTTGTTAGTGTAAGATGAAATCTGAAGCCTACCTGACGTGGTCCATCTGCTGCCTGGCTGTACAGGTCCCACTGGTTGTCCCACCAGTATCATACAAAACTTGTCACTGTCACACACAGTACTATAAAAGAGGGTCAGGTGCACCCTCTGCAACTTGTTTTTTCTTGCATACCTGTTGTTTCATGGGCAGCAGTCTTAAAAAAAACAAAGAGGTACAAACAAAAAGAAAAAAATCAAGTGGTGCAGCCATGTCGGGTAACAGTGAGTGGACTCAGTGGGTTCCTGAAACTGACGCACTTCTGCAGTGCCACATGTTGCGGGACGCCATGTTGTCTTCAGCGTGGCCAGGGGAACATTGTACTCTGGGTCGCTTTCATCCGCACCATCTTCTTCAACACCACTACCGACTTCTGTATGACTTTCATTCTCCATCTCTGTTTCAAACTCTCTCCACTTCGACAATAATTTGATCTAACTCCTCTTGAGAGTAGTCGACCATTTCTACATTGTTCATAGCAGACGCAAAACCAGCCTTCGTGAAAGTCGGTCTGTTTCATTCACAAATTTTTATTCACTGTGTTCTGTTCCTTTTCTGAAAGAACATGCGCAGTTCCAGCATCCAAAAATAATGGCAATGCATGATTGGACCATGCCTGAGTCTTCCTAGTTGCTGTCTTCGACTATGCATGTGTGAAACGTGATCAGCACTTGATGGGAAATTCCTACCGAGAACTCCAGGTAGCTCCCGGAACGGAAACTACAGGTGCCCGCTGTAACTCCTGGCTGGTCCTGTTACGAGTACAAGAGGGTTGATGAAATATGATTGAAGACTGAACATGCATCCTTACACGTCTAAAGCATATTTGTTGTATAGAAATTTGTAATTGATTTGTTTTCTTTCAGCTAATTGATACCTGTGATCTTGTAATATCCAGAAATAATTTTGGTCCATAATGTCTCTATGCCGAGCATAGGTTTCAAGCATGACGAAGCAAACATTTTTTGAGTTTGCTTTCCCAAGTGCATCTGCAGCAAAGAAAACAAACAAGTCAGAAGTGGCACACAGAAAGTCAGTGCACAAGGGGAGACATTAAAGTGCAACCATAGGCATGATGTAGACCCATACGCTTCGATGGAGTGTTCCTAGAAAAGATGTAATTTTAGCGCAAGAGAAGGAACAAAGTGTCCCAGCCATGGCCTGGCTCGCCCCCTTTTTCCATAACGAGGGGCCCCTAAGGATCTGGTTTTGTTTGTTCTGTTTTTGTTTTTAAATCCCAGAATCAGCACTGCTGTTGTCAGCTATTCATTGATGAGTATGTCAGTATGTGTTTGTCATTCTTTCAACAGCCCCCTCTGTTAGTCTTGTTTGTAGCTTTCAGAACTGGTTTGTATTCTTGAGTCCCTATGACTTGTATCCATCACACATGGGCATGTGGCTGCATTGCTAATATTCATGGTGGCTGCATTGCTCAGAGGCAGCATATTTGTTTGGAAGCTTGTCAGCTGTTTCCCGAAGGCATAGAAATCAGAGTGAATGCAGCATATCTTTGTTTGAAGCTTTTTTGAAGAAAAAATGATCTAAAAGTATACATTTGAAAGTAGTTGGGGGGGGGGGGGGGGGGGGGGGGGGGGGGGGGGGTCCGTAAAAAGAATGATTATAGAAGAATGATATTAATTTGGTTTACTGGGTTTGGGCACAAACAGGCTCAGTTACAAACTGTACAGAAAAAAAAACACAGGCGAACCATTGTCACTAGTGAGTACAAAATAACTCTGACCTAAGATTAATTTGAATGTTGCTTAGCACTGATCAGGATATGTCTTTTCCTTTCAAAAGAGAATGATGTAAGTAGAAATTTATGAACAAAGTGTTTTGTCATACTCTGGTCAATAATGATGTAGAAATAGCAAAAGAATGAATGCATCAGTTGTTAATTGATTCATGATCGATCGGATGTCTGATTTGTGCAGGTAAATGTTTAGCACCCATTTGAGACGGACATTCTCCATGTCTTTTCCATTTCAGATAAATCTCCACAACAGATTGCATTTCAGATATAGTCTGATTTTGTATTGCCTTGTTTTATATCTAATTGCATAACTTCATTGTCATAACACATTTTCGGGAAGTTTGGGCTGCTGTTGCTGAGGAGAGCTTTTCACTAAAGTACGGTGCTTCCCATTATTTTTTCTTTCTTCCTTTCTTTCTCTCCCTTTTTCTTTTTTTGTGTGCGTGTGTGTGCTTTTTTTTTTTTTTTTTTGATCAGTTTACATAAATTTTCATTTTCCTGTCAAAGTTTTTTTTATATATATAGTCTTGCCCAGATAACTGTTGCTCTGCACATAGGTTCTCATTTATCATTTTCTCTGAAAGACTATTACTTGGACCTCTGCTGAAAAATCTGGTGGAAAGGGCAGAAATTCCTTCCATGTGTGAGATTAAATTGTGATCCAGGGTTCTCTTGCCTCAGAGGCGAGCATGTTGTCCACTGAACCCCACTGTTCTGTAGAATGCTGTTCAGTAAAGTTGAGTTGATGAATGATGTGCAGGCAGTCTGAAGTGGCAGAGGAGGAGTACACCGAGTTCTACAAATCCATCAGCAAGGAGAGTGAGGAGCCCATGACCAAGATCCACTTCACTGCAGAAGGGGAGGTTACCTTCAAGTCCATCCTCTTTGTTCCCAAGCGCTCCCCCTTCGACATGTTCAACAACTATGGCAAGAAGCTGGATGCCATCAAGCTGTACGTGCGACGAGTCTTCATCACAGACAACTTTGAGGACATGATGCCCAAATACCTCTCCTTCATCCGGGGCGTGGTCAGTAACTGGCTGTGTGTTACAAGTGTGTGTGTATGAGAAGATGTGTGTGTGTATGTGCTCCCCACAAGTGTACCTGTGTGTGTGATTGTGCACACGTGTGTGTGATTGTGCACACCAAAGGAGAGCAAAGGGCAAAAGATGGAGCCAGGAGTGCAAGCATTCAAGGTTTAATTACAAATCTCGATCAGGAAAATTTTGAAAACTTTGTCTCTGATTTGCTGAGATTTTGCTTGGGTTGTTTTCTAGTGCCTATATTTTGGGAAAAATTTTCTTTGGTTTATCTCATTGTTAAATGTTCTTGAAAGAATATTATTGATGAGTTAACTGTCATCAGTTAATTTTGATTGTGAAATTAAAAAAAAAAAAAAAACATGTATTTTGATGACCAAAGCTTTCCAGTAGAGAAGGTACAAGTCTTGGACCGATATTTGTGTATATATATATGCATATATATATGTATATATATATATATGTATGATCCGTTCGCTTATGATGATATATATCAGGATTGGTAGGATGGTTTCAGTCCAGATGTTAGGATGGGTTAGATGACCCCAGATTCAGTTCCATGATTAAGGACCCTTCTCCACTTGCACTTCTGTGGAACGGTTTTTTGGTAGGCAATTTAGACAATGTGACTCCAAAGTTACTTCACTGGTGTCTATAGTTGGTGTTAAGAATGTAATTCTGTGTTGGCAACGGGAAGATGAGAGTGGGAGTGTACATATGTTTTTGCTTTACGTGGATATACATTCATTCTTAATATGTTTGTGTTCTAGTACAGGTTAATGTGAATTCGTCTGTGAATGTTCATATGTTGTCAGATGATTTGCATATTCATTTTGCAGAGATGAGGGGGCAGGGGAGGGGTGTTTTTTTTTTAAAAGATGTGTGCTGCATTTCCACTTTCGTGTTAGTATTTCAAGGGAGCAAGTCTATGTGTGGGAGAAAGTGGCAGTGTCGTCACATATGCTGAGTGATGACACGGAGAGAGATGAAGTCTTTTGATATGTATCTGCACAAAAGTCAGTAATGATGACACGGCGGAGATAAGTCTTTTGACATATAGTGTCTGCATGTAAGTCTTTTGATGTATAGTGTCTACATATGTCTTTCGACGTATAGTGTCTACATATGTCTTTTGAGGTATAGTGTCTACATACAAAGCCAACAATGATGACACAGTGGAGACAAGCCTTTTGATGTGTAGTGTCTACACACCAGCCAGCGATGATGACACAGTGGAGACAAGCCTTTTGATGTGTAATGTCTACACACACCAGCCAGTAATGACGACACAGTGGAGACAAGTCTTTTGACATGTAGTGTCTGCATACAAGCCAGTAATAATGACACAGTGGAGACAAGTCTTGATGTGTAGTGTCTACCCACAAGCCAGTAATAATGAAAGTGGAGAGGTCTTTTGACATGTAGTGTCTTCACCCAACCCGGTAATGACACAGTGGATCTAAGTCTTTTGATGTGTAGTGTCTACATACAAGCCAGTAATGACACAGAGGATGTGTCTTTTGATATATAGTGTCTACACAAGCCAGTTATAATGACACAGTAAGATCAAGTCTTTTGATGTCGTAAAGTCAGCACACAAGTAGTAATGACGACAGTGGAGATAAAATCTCTTGACGGCAGGTGGACAGCGATGACCTGCCCCTGAACGTGTCGCGAGAGACACTGCAACAGAACAAACTGCTGAAGGTGATCAAGAAGAAGCTGGTGAGGAAGACCCTGGACATGATCAAGAAGATCAGCAAAGAGGACTATGACAACTTCTGGAAGGAGTACAGCACCAAGTAAGGACAAGGGAGGTTTTGCCCCTGTTTTCACGGGTAGTATGTCTTTTTGTTAGGCAGAACTGTTTTTGCTGCATGTTCACTAACTTGGGCCCAGCATGTGCTGCTCTTGTGCAGTTTGTCATCCTGCCCGAAACATTAATACCCAGAGCAAGCTTTAAGATATGGGTAAAGGGAGAGATTAATTTTCTAGATTAACATGAACTGTGGAGCTCTGGCTTTCTGTTGCACCCATTCAACCTGCACAGTTGTGTGTGCAGATTTGTGTAATATTGTGTTTATATAATTACATTTGGTTTGTGTGTGTGTTAGGTTTTCCATTTCACACGTGTCCTCTCTCCTTGTCTCCTTTCCCCTTTCCCTGACTGATAGTCTAGAGGATCACTGTTGATCAAGTTTTGCTTATATGATGGTTTTTCATACGATCATTTACCTTTTAGCTGATCTTGCTTTTCTTCTGTCTAGTACGTAAGTGTCTAATTTACTTTTGGGCTAGCTGTTAACTTCAAAACTGGGGCACCATATTCAAAAAGAAAAAAAAAGAAAAAAAAAATCCTGCTAGTCCAAATTGACTTCATTTTCAGACTTATCAGGTGTCCTCCTTTCAGTTGATTTCCATGAGTTGTCAAGCATGTTATGATTTTGTTGACAATGCTACACTTTTTGATGAAATGCAAACCCTCAAACATTTCAAAAACTGGGGGAGAGGGGTGGGGGAGGACATAATGGCTGCTTGAACATAACCAAGATGAAGTATGTTTTTAGACTAGACTCATTTTGTCCAAGTTCAGTAAGAATAGAAAGGAAAAAAACGTTGAAAACAAATTGCAAAAGATGATTATGATTTTGCTGCTGCTAATTGACTAGCTTGTTTTGTGTTAGGTCAAAACTATGGGAGAACTAGTGCGATTCCTGTCTATAGTGCGATTCCTGTCTACTAAATCACCATCATGTCATGTACGAAGTGAAATGTTACTGAAAGCAGTGTAGAGTGACACGTGTCTGACTTGTTGAATCGTGTACAGGGGCTATGCTTAAAGTTGGAATGCTACACTTAAAATGTCAGAATACTACATTTTGTGCTTTTGAATCCTAGACAGCTCTATTTTCCTCTCTTTTTTTTCCCAGCTGATTTTTTCTTTTTTTTTTTTTTTTTTTTTTTTTTTTTTTTTACTTATTTCCTTTCTTGTTGCTGGAAATCTTTGGAATGCAGACCCTTTTCACTGATTTTTGTCCATTGTTAATAAAAAAAAAAAAAAAAAAGCTGTTTGAAAATATATTTGAAAATGGTAAAACTGATTTTTTATCATGTGGAACAGGTGCTATAGAAGACTTTTTTTTTTTCCTTGCTTTCCATCGCACATTTCTGTCTTTTTCACTGCAGTCATTTTTTTTTTAATCTTTAGAAAGTTAGCATGTCTGGAATTTTGACAGAAATCTAGCAGTGAGTGTAGTTTGCTGTTTTTATATCTGTTTGTATGTTGTTGATGTTTATAACTGACAATTATCACCTAGTTGCTTTCTGAAAACCAGAATCTCTAACAGTTCATGGTTGTCGCTGTCAATGGAGTTTGAAGCCATGACACTCGTCTGTACAGTCTACACTGCTTTGTGCAGTGTTCTTTCTGTTTTTGCGGGGTTTGGGCCACTTCAGTGTCAGTCAGTCCTCTGTCACTGTCACGCATGTCATGCTTTTTTTCAGCTTGAATAGAAGCTCTTTGTTAAGGCTATCCGCTTTTACTTAGGAGAGGCTGATGCATGGGAAATGAATCTATAGGGAAACAAAATATAAAATTGCCCTTGAAGGGCAGATACAAATGGATTAGTGATTGATTACCTGGTAATGGGGGAACTGGATTAGCACTTACAAGGTAGGAGCCAGATTCCAACCTCAGGGATATATATACATAGATGTTTGCGTGCATACACAGGGTTTTGTTGGTACATACAGAAAGATGCATTTGTGCTCGCATGCATACTCAAATGTGTGTGTGTGTGTGTATGGCCAATGAAAGCCCTTGCCTTGAAGACTCATGATCAAATGATATGCTGTCTGACCCAGCATCAAACTGGGAGTGATCGAGGATACCTCCAACCGTACCCGTTTGGCCAAGCTGCTCAAGTTCTACTCCTCCAACTCTGACACGGAGTTGACCACACTGACGGAGTATGTGGAGCGTATGAAGGAGAAACAGGAAACCATTACTTTGTGGTGGCTGGCACCAGCCGAGAAGAGGTGAGGGGGAGAAGTGAGAGGGATTACTTGGGGTAGTGGATGAAGTGTTTGAGAAGAGGACGCACAAGCCAGTGTGCATGTTGTGTTGAGTTTCGATTTGACCAGTATTGTAAAAGGTTTTTAGGTGTGTGAAAGTGCTGTAGTAATGTCCTTTTATTCATTCTCTACTAGTCGGCTCATAAGAATGGAGTAGACAGATTCCTTGTAGGTGCTGGGATTGGATGACTGACACAGTAGAACCGTGCTCCAAGGCGTGGGCAGCGTATTTTTGCTTGGTTTTACCAACAAAAATATTGACCTGTAGAGGTTTTTTTTTTTTTTTTTGTTCTGTTGTTTTTTTGGTTTTTTTTTTTTTGACAGAAAAAAAAATTGTCACTATCTGAGCGTAATAAGATGAGATAAATAATACTGGTGTTTGTGACCGAAGGTTTCAGTGTTTTGCAGTAGCTTTGAAATCTGATACAGTTGAAATGCAAATTTTCATTTGATTGGAAGCTTTCAGGGGAAAAAAAAGCCTGTTGACAACACATAAGCTTTACAAAAAAAAGGAAAAAAATGCATAAGTTTTTTTTTTAAGGACCCTTTCTTGATCCTTGATGTGAAGAACTCTGCAAATCTGAGATTTTCATGACTAGTTTGGACAGTGCGGAACTGTGTAGGTCTTTGGATTTGGACAAATGGTCTTTGAATTGTGCTTGCAATAACTGGGGGAGGAAGATAGTTTATGGACTGTGGCACAATCAGTCAGGCATACTTTGTCAGATGGAATGATGTCTGTCAGTGGAATATGAAACAAATTCTGTATGAAAATTCAGAAACCACAATACTTTGAACAGAAATGTGTAGGTGGTTTGCTGACAAGTGTGCCCCTTCTGTACCTTGTGCAGGTGGCCAAGTCCCCCTTTGTGGAGCGTCTGCTGAAGAAGGGCTATGAGGTGTTGTACTTGGTGGAACCTGTGGATGAGTACTGCATCCAGTCCCTGCCAGAGTTTGAGGGGAAGAAGTTCCAGAATGTGGCCAAGGAGGGTCTGAAGGTGGACCAGTCTGAGAAAGCCAAGAGTACCGGGAACAGCAGGAGAAAGACTTTGAGCCTCTGCTCAAGTGGCTGAAAGAGAATGCCCTCAAAGATAAGGTGAGCCCAGTCTGCCAGTCTGCGGGAAAAGGAGTAGCTACAAAGGGCATTTCTATGTCTGTGTTTGTTGCTACAGTTTGAAACCAGATTTTGTGTGTGTGTGTGTGTGTGTGTGTGTGTGTGTGTGTGTGTGTGTGTGTGTGTGAATAGTTCAGGGCCAGGAATTGATGATTTTCATATTTGATTATTTTCCTTCTTTCGCCTGACCTGATCCTTTCCATTTCATACTTCCTGAAGATTTTTCGCTGTCTGATTTTCTGTTTTCTGATGATCAGATCTACCAATCATTGCTGTTTTCGATGGAATTCATCCTGTTGGAGTTCATTTTATTATGCTGGTCTGCCACTTCATTATGATCTTCCGCTTGAATCCCAAATATTCAGTTGGCTCTGAAAAAGGCAAAAAAAAAAAGAGTTTGTTCATGATTGCTCAGGTCACACACCAGGACAGCTGTTGTGTGGTAGTCAGTTCACAGTTTAACTAACTAAAAATCTGATTGGCAACTACTTACTTCATTCCCACAGCCATCGTGTCGAAGTATGAATCTTACATGTAGTATCTCAAGCCAAAAGATTTAAACAGAAGTTTTTAGTTGACTGCACACAAAAATACCTATGTGTTCTTTAATCCAGGGGTAATTACTTCATGTTGTAGGTACAGCGTGCCTCTTGGATTCAAAATTTTGCATGGAGGTTGTCTGGATGATCAGCGTTAAACAAACTTGTCAAAAACCAGACTGATTTGCTGTCTTTCTGGGGCCAGGACACTATAAAGGCATTGATTGTCCTGAAGTAGGAAGAGGGGCCATGCTCTAGAAGTGAAAGAAGTGATGGTTCATCACAGAAATGCAAGAGCCACTTTAGTTTGGGTATGTACTGTGCAGAGGGCCAATGCTACCATATTCATAGTCACTGATAGTGGTGTAGAGACTGACACAGACATGAAGAAAAAAATATGTATCAAAACGTGAATGTTTTAAGTGAGAAAAAAAAAAAAAAATAATGTGTTTGGAATTGCAAATGAAATTCTTTGGGGGGGGGGGGGGGGGGGGGGGGGGATACCACACATAAATTCTTTTCTACCTTTACATATTCCTTTCAAGTCTGATAAGGGATTGGCAGGTCTGGATTATTTTGCTACTCCTTGACGATCTTTGTACATCCTATTGATTTCTATATTTCTTGGTAATTTTCTCACTGTATCAGTGTATGACTTTTTTTTTCCATAATTCTTCCCAGTGATATATTGCATCCAAGGGTGTGTTAGCTCTCTCTTGGCACCAATTCGTTTTTTGTATCCTATCCTTCTGGAAATTCTAGGCTAGTAATTTTGTCTTTACTGTCACACTCCCTTTGTCTCTGCCTTTCTTATTTCTATCTTTGATTTCATCGTCTCTGTTTACTGTCATCATGGTCCATTCTCCATCCTCTGTCAGTCTTGAAGGCACGCTGTCATCTGGTTAAAATTTATAAAATGTTGGTGTGTTTTGTTGTATTCAGGTGATCAGGCCATAACCTTGTACACACTGGCAGAGTGAACAGTAGCTATCCATTCTGCCATCTGTTTTCCTTCGCTCTTTGAGCTTTTTGTGATTTTTTGTTCTTGTTGTTGCTTGTTTGATGTATTTGGATGGTTTTCATTCATTTTATTTTTATGAGTTTTTGTGAACTGGGGGTGAAATTAAAGGGAAAATGCCTGGTGCCTTCAGCACAGCTTGAATATTGGTAGAGTAATGATCTGTTATAAATGTAATGTATGTAAAAATGTAACAAATGTTTTTTTTTTTTTTTTTTTTTTTTTTTTTTTTTTGTTGTTTTGAAGGACAGAAGCTTTTTCTCTCAGTGTAGACCAAACCAGAAAACATGGAAAAAGTTGAACAACAAAGGAAACTTTTGTCTTTCAACTAACTTCGGCTTGTCCATCTATGTGTCATCAAGTGTTTGTATACATGTGTATGTGACTCTGTGCATGTCATTGTTAATGTTTGTGTGTGAGTGAATTTCATGGAAGCGAACATGTATGAGGTTGGTTGATAACTGTTCATATGTTATCTAGATGAGGGAAAGGGACTAAATACCCAATGCTGTGTGTTGACAGATTGAGAAAGCAGCCATCTCTGAGCGTCTGTCGGACTCTCCATGCGCCCTGGTGGCTAGTCAGTATGGCTGGTCAGGCAACATGGAGCGCATTCAGAGAGCGCAGGCCTACGCCAAGTCAAACGATCCCTCGCAGTCGTAAGTCATACCCCTCAGACCTTTGCCTGTCTGTCAGCAATGATGTGGGCCCCCCTCCCCTCCTCCCCACCAAAGTTAGTGGTTGGGATTGTAAGTTATGGGCTGGGTGGTTGTAGATTTAAATCTCCTTGGAGACATTTCAGTGTTTTTTTTTTTCAGCCTTGACTAGCCGAGTAAATGAGTATGTTTAAACATGTGAACTCAGATGTCATGAGTGAGTGGAACTGTACAGTTTGAGTTTCATCCACTTCATGTATACATCCCAGAGAGTGTGGATCAGACATTTTTTTTTTACCACCACTGCAGGTCTGAGTGAGGCCAGTATATATTGTATGAAAGGAAGTATATGCTGTTGTCGTGTTACATCGTCCCACACCAAACGAAACTGCAATCTAGTTCAGTATCTTTGATCATAATTGTGAAAAGAAAAGTATGTAGCCCTTATGTCTGTCTGTCATTGAACCTCAGCTTCGATTTTCTATCTGCTTCCATGCTCAGTGCGAGTTTGTGTCCAAGTTATTGGTGTTCTTTGCAACTATCAGATGAACCTGATGGTGCCATCACTGAATTGAGGGGATGTTCACCTACGCTGGTTCTCTGACATGGCAAGGGTCATATGCACCATTGCACTCCACTAAAAGGATTCAGCAGTGCAATGTCTCCTCCAATGGGGCTGCTATATGACAACCTGATATTGACTGCTCCATACAGGCTGCTGTCATTTAGGCTGTGGCAGAATGAAGCTGCTTTTAGCTGTACATGAAGAGTTGGAATGAGCTGTATTGGGGTAATGCCTCTGAGTGGGCATGGACAATGAGAGCCAAAATAATTGATGTTTGACCATGTAGAATGGTTTTTGAAGTGTTGAAAAGACTTCATGGTTAAATGTGTATTTGTGCAGGGTTCAAACAGTAATTTATTAAAGTATGGGAAAGATTGGAAAAACTTAAGTCACATTTTCAAGGATTTATAAAAACACTGTAAAAACTGTTTTGCTTTCTTGATTGAATTGTTGTGAATTTGATTTTGTCCTCTTTTAAAAAAAAAAAAAAAATAAGGAAAAGAAAGAGTTGTCGCGTTTGGATTCAGTTTCATCAGGGGTTTAGAGACTAACTTCTAAAACTTTTTTAGACATAAAGAATACTTTAGAAATTAAACCCATCAAATTGTAGCTTGATGATAAATTAATTCTGCTTTTATTTATCGAAGCAGATAGCCCCCTTCTGTGAATAAAGTAACACACACAGAGTTTGTTTGCTATTGTGTGACTTATGACTAGTCTTGGGTATATATTATGTTTGAAAATGTCATATCAGGTCTTAAATGTTTGTTAAAAGTTTGTGAATTTTGGGGCGTTGTTTGAGTACATAACATGTGGGGGTGCAGATTCTACGCCACCCAGAAGAAGACCCTGGAGATCAACCCTCGTCACCCTCTCATGAAGAAAAACTCAAAGCTCAAGTTGAGGTCAGTACTTAACATGTCTTCTTGCCCTGACAAAGCATAAAGAAAGAAAGCTCTGTCTAATTCATGTTGCACTGTCTTCTCCATCTAGATTGAAATCACACATGAACCAGTCTATAGTGACGATGGTCACCACCTTCAGGCTACACAGATCACAGATGGTGATTTGGAAGCTTTGATTGTACCATGATAGGTGTAGGCAAGCAGAGCCCAGTTGGTGAGGTCTGTCTTGCAGGAATGTCAGTGTCATCATTCTATGACTGCAGTCAGAACCTTCGTGCACCATGCATGTTAAATGCATTTGAAACACACAGCTGTTTGCCTGTGTGTATGTCAGTGCGTAGTATATCAGCGTTGCATGTATCCATTTAGAGACAGTCTCATGCAAAACTTGAAACTGCACCAACATTTTGAATTTGCCAATTTGAGTAGAATACAACAGATTGCACTTGTGCTAATTTTTTGTCTTTTTTTATTGCTAGTGTCATGGATAATGAACAGTATTGTTTCAAGATCATTCACTCTTACAAGGAGGAAGGGAAAAAAAGTTAAACATGTTCAGTTTCATGGAGTAACAAGTTCCTCTGTCAAACAATAACACTTTGTCTGAATCAAAACATTTCCTGGGGCATCCTATTTAAAAAAAAAAAAAAAAAAAAAAAAATTGATAAGCAATAAAAAAACAAATGGCGAGGTGGTTTGTAAGAACTATGTAGCAAGCAATACAAAATCGGATACATAGTCCAAAAGGTGAAATAGCTTTTTTTCAGCAGGTCCTGGAACTTTCAATATTAGCAGCAGCAAGTTTGGGACCAGCTTTATTGCCTCTAACAAAAAAAAAAAAGTTAAGTTTTGGTGTAAATGCCCTATGATGGAAAATCTTTCAGAGGGTTAGCTACTCCCTGGGACCAAAGGTGTGGAGAGCCCTGTGCATACAGACTGGTCCATGTTGGCCACACCACATCTGTCCAGGTGTGAGGCCACAATCAAAGGGGTGGGGAGCCCTGTGCATTCAAATGGTCCATGTTGGCCACACCACATCTGTCCAGGTGTGAGGCCACAATCAAAGGGGTGGTGAACCCTGTGCATTCAAATGGTCCATTGTTGGCCACTTCACATCTGTCCAGGTGTGAGGCCACAGTCAAAGGGGTGGGGAGCCCTGTGCATGCATGCCATGACTGGTCCATGTGTGGCCACACCATGCATCTGTCCACTTCAGGTGGTGTGAGGCCACAGTCAAAGGGGTGGGAGCCCTGTGCATGCAGACTGGTCCATGTTGGCCACACTTCACATCTGTCCAGGTGTGGGGAGGCCACAGTCCAAAGGGGTCCAGGTGGGGCCACAGCCCTGTGCATGCAGACTGGTCCATGTTGGCCACACCACATCTGTCCAGGTGTGAGGCCACAAACAGGAGTGGGGAGCCCGTGTGCATTCAGATGGTCCAGAAGGCCACTCCACATCTGTCCAGGTGTGAGGCCACAATCAAAGGGGTGGGGAGCCCTGTGCCCTGTGGCATGCAGACTGTGGTCCACAATGTGTGTGGCCATGGTCACCACCCACATCTGTCCAGGTGTGAGGCCACAATCAAAGGGGTGGGGAGCCCTGTGCATGCAAATGGTCCATGAAGCTGATTGAAGGCCATGCCACGTTTGCCCAGGCTCACGTGAGACCACAATCCACAGAGGTGACATTTCAGGGGAAAAAAAATGAAAGAGTGAATAACTAAGAAAAAGGTTCTGAAGAGGATATTCTGTTGGCATTTACTGCAGAAGAATAATTGAAAATTGGTCAGACATTGGCAGTTCTTCTTTTTGTACCTAGCACTGTGTTTTCATGCACCTCGATATCTTACATATTAATGTAGTAAACTAGCCACAGTTCTTTTATTGTGAAACGCTGACAGTGAAAGAGTCCCAGCTCATTGGTCATTGATGGACATGTGCCTCTGTGTGAACAGAGCGATGCAGAAGACCAGACGGCCAAAGACCTGGCAGTGGTGATGTTTGAGGCAGCCACACTGCGCTCCGGCTACATGCTGCCTGATAGTGCTGGCTTTGCAGACCGCATCGACCGCATGTTGAAACTGAGCATGGACATCCCCCTGGATGAAAAGGTCAGTCACAGCACTACTTTCTTCTCTTCTTATTTATCCCTCTGTGCTTGTGTGAGGTTGTGGTGATGCATGTGTTATTCTGTGTGTATGGCCTCAGATTTTGACAGTCTCGATAACGATTATTTCTGGGGGGAAAATTGGTTCTAAGAAGGTTGATGTTTGTTATAAGAATTCATAATCATTGGGTTTCCCTTTTTTTCTTAACAATCCCCCTTCCCCCCTCCCTCCTCCCTCCCAGTGTAATGATCCTGTTAAGACTGGCTTCAGGAAGAAAGGGAGGAAAAAGGAAGAATGCTTCATTCAGACAGAGAGGTCCAAGGACAGGAATTAAGCCTTCCCTCATGCCACCAGTCATGAGAGGTGGAAGGGGTTGGGGAGTAAGGGTAAAGCTACCCAGCCTCTGCACCCTCCGTTCCAAGTTTCTCATAAGAACTGTTTGAAGGTGCTGTGCACTGCAAGGTTTCATATATTTAGAGGCAGGTTAGTTAACACATTTTTGTGGAACTCAGTCAGTCTCAACTGTCTCAGCCAGTTGTGGGCAGCACTGCTTCACTGACAAGACATCGTCAGCTTCATGTTGTGAATAGAATTTCACTAGGTTCGACTTGGAAGATGACCGTCATTGGAGCATTCTCTTGAGCTGAGGGTTCCATAGGCCTCTGAGATCAGTGACTGTTTGCGGTGTGGTGCACAGATGATCACGTATGGATTATATGGATTAACTAGAAGGCCCTGCCATGCTCAAAGGCTGTCCAGAAGAGCTGGGGCACGGCTGGCTTGGAAAGGATCAGCAACTCTGTTTTAAAGGGAGAAACTCTTTTTGGAAGACTGCATGTTGCATGGAATGGGGGAGTTCTAGAAAGCTGCTTTCACTGCAAAGTAAATTTCAGTTGTATAGATGCAGTGTATACAATTACCCTTGGTTAACACTATGAATCTTGCTTTTTTTGCTTTCAGCCAGTTTACCAAACTGAAATTGAAAGAATCCAGTGGAACAATGAAATCCTCTAGAGTGTGCCTTGTTTATATGTTTGTGACTGAGGGAGGGAAGAAGAGAAAAACTCTTCATGTGGTTTGAATGCTGGAATGAGGAAGGGAAGGAGGATTGTCTCCCCATGAAGGCTGACTTTGAATGGTGGTGTGGGTGTGCAGATGGAGGAGGAGCCGGTGTTTGAGGAGGATGAGGAGGAATCAGCCGAAGGAGAGGGGGAGGACGAGGAGGTCAATGCTGAGGAGGAAGAAGAGGATGGAGAGGTGAGTTTCCTTGGCTTACTGTGTTGTGTGTGTCTATTGTTCAGGTAAGACTGGTGGCTTTGATCAGAGTGTTGGAGAGCAAATTTGACATTTGTTTTCTATCCTGGGATTGCTGTTTAGCATAGGTAATTTTCAGGATAGATGAATGAACCACCAGTGTATAGATAGTATGCATACACAATTTCTTTTATATTGTATGCAATAAAGTCAGTGGAAATGATTGTAGGGAATAAAGGGGATTAAACACTGAAGCTGTCTTCCAAAAGAGAATATTGATTATGTTTAGTATAGCAATTATTATAATGTGCAAAGTATAGTCAAGAATATAGATTTGTAGCATTGCAGTCTCACACCCAAATTAAACATAACTACTGTGAGGTAAATGTTCACTAAGGGGAAGAACACCTATTGGAAACAGTAAATATCCAGTAATTCCAAACTGAAAGCTCTGAAATCATCTTTTCAAGTGATCAACATTTTGAGTAAGCCAGATGTCATGTGTTTGCCCAATGTTTTGGTCTGTCCTGTCCATTTATATTCATCAACATTATGGCTTATAAGGGTTGTGTTTTTATAGATGAGGGATAGCTAGATCCTCGAGAGTGCTGCGGTTTCTTTGCAACAAATCACGGCCAACAAAGCGAGGTGTTGGTGATATATAGGGACCTCATTGAATCAGATTTGTGAGTTAATGAGTTGCGGGTGGGCCTAGGATGAAATGTTAGGAATTTGTCAGTGTACATTAGATGTGAACCATTTCTGTTACCATACCTCGCCATTAACAAACCTCTCATACAGACAAGTCATTTCATCAAATCCAGATCCAGATTTCAAATCTAGGTTTGTCTGGAAAAAGCCTACTGGACTAGCATCCACCAGACCCCATCACTCTGCCATGTCTTTGGATAGCAGATCAGTTGGGTGGTGAAATGTGCCCCACTGTATGGTATAGGTTTTAACTGTCATATGGTGTTGGTGTTGCAGGGGGAAAAGGAGACAACCCATGAAGAGCTGTAAGCCTGCCCCAATAGCTGTGAATGAGGAACGACAGGGCCATGTGAAGAACGGATGAATGAAATGATGAATGGAGAGAAAAAGAGAGTGTGAGAGAGGAAGCTGAGTATGGGGTTACCTTATCAGGGGACCCAACATTATTAGGTACTTACAGTCAGCTCCACATCCCACACACCGTCACACTGCCCCCTGGTGGACCCTGCTTCAGGGACCCTGACAGGTTTTCTTGAGGACAAAGAATGTGGCCGAAAATGGATCAGGACTTTGTGCTGGTGATAATGTGAGGTTTCGTTGCAGATTAGATTTTTTTTTCTTTCTGTTTGCTTGGCATTATCTGTATTTAGATGTTGGATTTAAAAAATATTCAAGCAATAAGTTTCATTTTTGTTATTTTACAGGCCAGCTGATTCACATTTTTTTGAGTTATCTTATTTTTTGTTATACGCTAGTTTTTTTTTTTTTTTTTTTTTTTTATTTCTCTGCACAAATGGTAAGTTTGTTGGCTGTTGTAATTTATTTTATGTTTCTGCAGCTGAGTGCCAAATTGTGCACATGTTGAGGTGAATCTGTTTTTAATCGGCTTAGAACTGAATGAGGTTGTGCTTCTGAAAAATAGATTTTTGCTTACCAGACTGTTGGGAATTCATAGCAATAAAACCAGTCAGTACATGAAATATATGGAGTGATGTACCTCCTCAGCGTTTTACATGGGAAGGAAAAGTTGATCAAGATGAAATAATGGAATCAAGGTTTCTGCTTGATATGTAAAGTTGAATCATAACCCTTGGTTATTTCATTCTTCTTTCGTTGTAGAGATACAAGGAAAGCATACATTATTAACAGAAGAGTTTGTTGGAAGTACATACAATAAGGTGCTTGTAGTAAGATGAAATAATTTTGTGTGTGAAAAATCTGCTTAGCATCGTAAACTGCGTTAAACATTATTAAATTTGATCACATTCCTCCTTATGGGAGGGTGTTAACTTTGTTGACAACTTTGTTAAGATTCACAAAACATGAATACTACTATATAGTTGAAGAAAATGCTAAAAGTTAATGAGAGATTTCTTTTTTTATTTGAATTTTGAACCTTTGTTATATACTTATTTTTCATTTATTTGGTTTTTTTTTTGTTGTTTTGTTAAAGGTCTGCTGATTTGGGATGAAAGCTTTGGTTCTGCTGTGATGTTTGACACGCAATAAACACTTTACACATAATGTGAATCGTCAGTGCATACACATTCGCACACTGCACACTTTTTGTTGAAGACAAGGCTGATCACTTTTTGTTGTGCCTCTGTTTTATTAAACTCTTGAGTGTTACTTGTTTATATCTTGTCATTCTGTCCCAAGAACAGATTTGGACTGTTAGAGGAAGACCACTCCAAAAAAAAAGAAAATAGAAAGTGGCTGAAAAGAGAAGTATGTATGTAAGGCAACTTTCTGCACAAATGCAAGAGAAATTGTTGATTTGGAGGCGGCATTTTTTTTTCTTTCTTTTTTAAAAGAAAAAAAATAAAGCCAGGTTTTTCCTAATTTACTTGTATAGGCCTTGCAAGTAGCAATTGATGTTGCTTGCAGCTGTGAATCTGGAGAATTTTCTTAAAATCCACAGCAGGGTTTAACTTGGTCTTGATTTCAGTTTTTGTATGGCATATCATTTGTATCCACCAAGCACAAAAAGAAATTTGCTTCTCAGTACTTCACTTTCTTGTGGTCTGTTTGGTCAAAGATTCTGTCCAAATTCATATTGTTGAAGTAGTGATGGGGATAAAAAGGCAGGTCAGCAGTTACTTCATTGGCTGGATGAGGACCAAGTTCATATTGTTGAAGTAACAATGGGGTAAAAAGACAGGTCAGCAACTACTTCATTAGCTGGATGAGGACTATAGTTCATCAGCTTGTGGCAGCATGAAAGAAAGACAATGTTTAAAAAAACAAACAAACATTAAAGAACAGAGAAAACTGATAAATGAGGTTAAAAGGGAAAGGGATGAAATGTTCTGATATGTGTGACTGGGAGTAAAGATACATCTTTGCATTGTATTGTTCCATCAGTTTATGGCAGTTTCACATCATTTCTTCATCGGAAGCTATTTTTCATGTCATTTTTCTCTTCACATCTTTGTGCATGTGAAGACAACAGTTTTTTGATGATGTTGGTGTGGTGCTGACTAACAGGCCCAAAGAATGTTCATGCTCTTTTTGACTGTTGGATTTTATTCTTGTTTTCTGTGCTGTATAGGTGTGTGCTTGAAAGTGATGGTGATTGAGGTGGGTATAGTTGAATGTGTGAATGTTGGTTTAAATGTTTTGTGAGGTATAGCTGTTGGAACTTGTCATGCCTCAAAACTGGACAGTTTTTTTGTGGATTGATAGATACAGTTGTTTGCTGGGACACCTGGTCAGGATGAGGATTGTGTTGTGTATTTTTAGTCGGGTATTAAATCTTTACATAATTGATCTCCTGTGGAAAGCTTTCTCTCTCTGGATGTCAGCATAAATGCGTATGTTATCTTTTTGTGTGTGCATGTGTCTGTGTGCTTATAGTTGTATATGTGTGTGTTGGGGTGGGCAACCAATTAAGAAAAGTAGATACATGTGCATGGATGCACACACAGAGGAGCGTGGAGGATTAAGTTGAAGCAATGAAAATTTTCAGAAAAACACGGAACAGAGAATGAAAATCACATATGAAATGATGAAAACTGCTGAACTGATGCAATGAAAAGCACAAAACTGAAGGAATGAAAAATCACAGAACTGGATCGACAAAGTGAAGATCACAACTGAAGCAATAAGAGTCGCAGAACTGAAGTGATGAAAGTTGTAAAGCTTGTGAAGATGAAAACACAACTGAAGTGAAACAGCGTAACTATAGCAATGGATAAATGAAGAGATGGAAATCCCAGAACTTTACAGCAGTGAAATAATAGAACTGAAGCAATGAAAACTGCATAGCTAAGGCAATGAAAATCACAGAACTAAAGCAATGAAAATCGCAGAACTGAGCGATGAAAATCACAGAACTGTGGCAATGAAAACGACAGAACGGAAGAAAATGAAGAAATGCATGTGTGCATAACAACATGCAAGTCCACTTGAGCACAGAGACGCGTATGTATGTAATTGTATTTATTCCTACTTGCATGCGCAGTTTCAAAAGGGAAGAATGTTTCTTGTTTGAACCTTGAAAACATCTGAAGGAAACTGGGTTGTGAATGTCAGATTTATTTTGCATGTTTTACAAACCTGTATGGAATCTGTTGATGTGACTGCCCTGATGTGGCTCCTTACAGTTGGCTGGGCCGTTAACAACATGATGATTAATTGATGTGTAATACACACACACATTCACATACTCTATACCAATGTAATTTTTCTTGAAAGAAGAAGAAAGTCGAGCAGCGCTTCCAATGACCAAGCAAGAAAATCTGTAATAAAACGGCGACGACAAAATACAGCAACAACAAAAAATGAGCGACTATGTAACATCCCGTTGACTGAAGTATGTAATAAATGCAGTGAGGACAAAGTGTGCCTGAACAAACTAAATGGAAAGGTTTGATTTACCTCGTGGTACAACTACAGAACCATCTTTCCAACAGCATTCCTTGTCAGGAACACAATTGAGATGATGAACATGATGCAGCGCTGCGCCAAAAGTTTTTTCTCTCCATTTCATGTACTTATATTTGAAGGTATCTAACGCATTATTTATCATTATATCAATGTGGCAAAAGCCTCGAAGGGAAGGGCACATTGATTTGATAGCACACACGCCCCACAACTGGACTGGAAAGTGAAACGTTGGTCAAAGGGAACAAATCCAGTCGATCTCGGCAGACGACCGATTCACGGCTAAGTGTGAACCAGGCACAGCCGGGGAAAAGAGTGTCACTTCGTAAGATTAGGAAGCAAGCGACGACATCGCGTCAAAAATGGAATGCTCAGGACGCGCATAAGAAGAATGATGGAACTGTTGCCAGGTATTTCAAGACTTAAACGGACAGGTAAAACAAAACAACAACAACAACAAAAATATATCCCACCATATCGACGGATTGTGGACTGAGAGAAAAAAAAACCCACAAACACTGAATAAAACAATAGCATTTATTTGCCACTTAGGAGGGGAAGGAAAGAGGGGATACTCCACCAAGCTGTGAGAAGCGAGTCCGATCCGAAATCGGAAAGAGTGGTTGAGAATTAAATTCCACCGAACGATCCAAGCCGGTTTTTCTTTGATGAGAGAATATGATGATGGACATAAGAATTATTGGAAAGGATTTTGGCAGCCTTGGCAGCCTTGATTCTTGGCATTGTGTATAAATTGTACGCAGTTCTGTCGGTGGAGGACTATTAGAATGCCTCAGACAAATGAAAAGGACAACATTTCGCTTCTTTTCTGGCCTAGCTAAACCCAAATGAAGTCATCTAACCTCAAAGAAATGGTACATAAATGTGCGTTTAAAAGAGAGAGAGAGAAGAGAGAACTGCATCGTACTTGCTGTACGTGTTTGAATTCGGTCTCGATCACAGCGAACTAATATCATCACTGTATATAAACAAATACTGTTGGGTTTTGTCAGAGGCCCAAACAACATGACTGGTTCGCTGCGGTCAACCAACATAACAAGAAGATGACAGTTGTTTGCTGAGGGGTAAATCGACGGTAAGAGAGCTTGCTAAAACTACAGGAACTTGGGTTGTAGACTGACTTTAACGAATTCGTTACGCAAAAAAAAAAAAAAAAAAAAAAAGCCCCGCTCGAGAAAAATGTCAATGAAGATACATACAATATACACAGGTGTGTATCTGGGAGACAGCGTGGAGCCGGGGGCCGTCATTAGCAACACTTTATTTGTATACACTGTGCTAATTATGCGTATCCCCGCCCTTCCCTTTCACCCGCCGTACACAACGCTCTTTGTGTTGTGAAGAACTTTGCGACAGTAACTTCTGCTTCGACCCCTCCGCTCCCTGGTCTCCTACCCCCATCCCGCCCTTCCTACTCAACAGTTAGAAACAAAAAGCTGGTCACTATACCCGGTCAGTAAGTCAAGTTTGGCCACAGTTGACCACTGAAAAAAAAAGAAACGATTCTGCTCCGATTCACTTTGCAGACATAGATGCAAAATTGTATACTTGCTACTGAAATAATTATTCTGTAACAGAACGCTTGTAGACATGGATGCGAAATCGTACACTCGTACTGAAGTAAGCTTAATTAGTCTGTACCAGAACCCTTACTTTAAGACAGTTGCACAGCTTGAACATTGCTGTCGTCTCTTTGTAGTTCCTCTTGATATAGGCATGCCTCCCGAAAAGGAAAAAAAACAACCCCAAAACACACTATTCTCTGAAGACGAGAGAGCAGCTACCTCAGTAGCGCGATATACAAGCGTGGCCGATGCCATGCATTCACTAGTGGCCTGGCATTTGGTTACAAAGGTGTTTAGCTTGCTACACCTGCAATGGGTAACGCTCAAATTGTAAAGTTCTGAGGAACATTGACGATGATGGTAATAGTAGTTTTTAACGTCATATGAGCCGTTAGTTGTAATCGTTCCCTGACGAAGTTTGAATGCCGCCGAACAGGACGGCAAGACCCAGCAAGAGAATCGTGAAAAGGACATTTGCATCACACGCAGAGCTCTGTCTGTCTCTTGTCTGTCTGTCTGTCTGTCTCCCTCTCTCTCTCTCTCTCTCTCTCTCTCTCTCTCTCTCTCTCTCTTGTTCGATGTTATTGTACGAGCATTTAAGGTAAATCAGGGGAAGTAATCGCCGCTAAATAATGAAGAAAAATCCTGAGTTTGTTGACCCTTGTTCCTCGGATGGTCGCGGTATCTTCTACAAGAAGTTGATGCCAGCGCGCCTTATATTCGCTAATACAAAGACAGTTATAGGTCTGCGGATCTCACCATGGGGAGAAAGGTATTGTCCGTGCGCTTTATATTGGTTAACACAAAGACAGGACGAGGTAGATTTAAGGAGTCCACCAGCTTGAAGAAATCATTAAACCTCTCGTGCCTGATTCCCATTCTCATTGCCTGTCTCTAAGTTTCCCCTTCCTACCCCTATCCCCCCCCCCCCCCCCCCCCCCCCCTCCTGTCTCCACAGTATTCTCTACACCTCCGCTCCCCTCTTGCGTGTATTCCCCAAACAAGCCGATGTCATTTGCAAAACGGTATTTCTGCTATACACCTCACCTCGTCCATCGTGCTGCTTCCTATCCACGGATCTCAATCCACTGCTCTCTGTCTGTCTGTTTGTTTGTTATAATGCTCTCTCTCTCTCTCTCTCTCTCTCTCTCTCTCTCTCTCTCTCTCTGTTGTAATGTTTGAGTGTCTATTGTATCTTCTGTATTCATATGACTAAGAGCCGGATGTAACAACAACAAAAAAAGGCCACTGGAAGCTTCTTCCGTCTTCCCCACACCACTCATCGTGTGTGTGTGTGTGTGTGTGTGTGTGTGTGTGTGTACGTTTATGTACCTGTTATTCATATCACTACGGGCCGGATGTAAGGGGGAAAAAAAGCCACTTGGTGCTTATTCCGTTTTTTTTTACGTAATAAAAACCATTCTCTCTCTCTCCCTTCCTCTCTCTGTTGTAATGTTTTTTCTCTCTCTCTCTCTCTCTCTCTCTCCTCTCTCTCTCTCTCTCTCTCTCTCTCCCCCCTCTCCTCTCTCCCCCCTCCCTCAGGAATTGTGCCAAAGTTCCTGCTGGCTTGTACATAAAAGAGGATGTCACCGAGAAACATATACGTGATTCATAAATGGCATTGAAACCAGGATTATTCACATTCTGGTGGGCCGGCCCATCAAATCTTGAAAAGCGTGAGGCTTTTGTATAGAGAACCCTTCAGAGCGAAGTAAGTAGTCAACAAACAGGATGACTGGTCAGGGGGGTGGTTAGCTGTCTTGGAGGACAGAGTGATCAGTGGCGTCGTAAAAAATAAGAGGCGTTCTGAGTGTGTGGGCCTCTAGCAGATCTTTTGTCCAAGACACGACACGGTTCGATTACCTATCAACTATTGACATAATCATCGTTTCCTTTTTAGTAGAGTTTCTTAACAATACTGGACAAAAAGAAAAAGAAAAAGAAAAAAAAAAAAAAAAAGAAAGGAAAAAAAGGAGAAAAAAAAGGAAAAAAAAGAACAGAAGAAAAAGAAGAAACATGTCAATAGTTTTTGCTCTCTTCCACTCACTATACTTGTCCACATTTAAAAATATAGGTTTCTGAATTCTGGATTCGACATTAGAAACGTAGTTATGGACTCAGAATCAAAACTTACTTGGAGAATATTTCGACAGGGTCGCCCTGTCTTCTTCAGCTCACTGTTGCTGTTGTGGCAGCGAGGCCTGGTGGGACGACTGTTGTGTGGGGTGAACGGTTGTCAGGATCTGATTTAGAAGGGGGGAAGTTCAAAGCCTTGATCTCTGTTCAGGCTGGGGCGTCTGTCTTAATTTCGATGGCTTCTTTAACTTTTCTTTTTGTGAGGAAGGGCTCTGTAGATAAAATCTTGGTTTCTTGGGGGCTGAAACTGTGGCTTGTAGATGTTCATGTGTGGCAGAAGTAGATCGGTTTTGGGTGTTCCTGTAGACGGGTGGTGAGTGGTCTTGCTGTCTCGCCAATGTAGGTATGGGTACAGTCTTGAAACCCTACCTGGTACACTACGAGAACCAGCGGCTGCACAAGCCCTCTTCAAAGTTATCAACGTGATAAAAACTTTGTACCACATCCATTTGTATCGCCACTGACTTCACCCACGGAGCGTAATATTAAAGATGTCAAGAAAGAGGCATCAACAGCAAAGCACGCGGATCTGACCCATCAATTCAGCGCATCTGTCGAGCGGAGTTGCGCAACGGCTCGATCGTCAGTGAAGCATATTTGAGTCGTGAGTAAGTCGTATGCCATGCCCAAAGAACCAGCGTGGAAATCCTCCAGGCTCAAAACTGTGTCACCGTGGGCCTCGCTGAAATGGGTATTTCACCTGAAGTAGTGACGTGTTGCACGTGCCTCGCTGAAACAGCTTCCAAGTAGCCATTGCATTGCTCCAAGGACACGACGACTTCGTTAAGTGCCTGTGCTCCATTCAGCAGGACATTCTCGTGAGACAGGGCGGTTAGTGCTGATTACCGGCACCCGTGAAGGAAAGATGTATATAGGCTATATCAACAAACCACAATCCCCCAAGACGTTGCCATTTCCAACCCTGCTGGCGCCCGCTTTGACGTCCATCTTAACGTAATGTCGTTCTGTGGTATCAGTGACTCCCCCCCCCCCCCCCCCCCCCCACACACACACACACACACATCTCCCACCCTTCCCTCTCCTTTTCCTCAATCCCTTACGTATCACTTTTGACGGATGGAAGGGAACTTTAACTGCAAACTGAAATTAACCTAGGCATTTGATCTTGACCATGCCGCTGTCCACCGCACACGGAGAAGTAGGGGGGCAGAAGGAAAAGCAGGGCCTACGTAGACCTATAGCCATATTGTGAACCGGTTAATTTACCGACCAATGGGCGGTCTGCCAATACGCAGGTGGCACACGTACACGAGAAGTGACTGTTACAGCACAATGTGTCCCAAACGCGTCTCGGCTCGTTCTTGAATGCTTCATCCCACTGCAGCAGATTATAGAGACAGAAAAGAAGAGAAAGATACTGGGACACACCGCGCGGCAGTAAGTGGAAAGGCGGTCTGGAAAAGGCGGTCTGGATGAGAAAGCCAACACCCCCCCACATTGTCGCTGACAATGGTTCACTTCCAGGCAAAACGCTTGTAACGCCTCAAACAGTTGCCTGCTGTTGTCGCCCGTGACAATTTGGTCCTCGGACGTGAGTTGACCAAATGTCGCCGAAAGTGATCTCCTTCGTCGACGACAAATAATTAGGTTCACCCTTAGCACCAAAATTGTCGCCATCGCCAAACTTTGTCGCGAATGATGTTGTTGACAGCCGGTCTTGACACATGGCTGAAGAGATGTTGGCCCTAAACTGCTCTATCAGTTGGCAGTGTGCCGCTGGATAGCTGACTGTCAAAAAGCTGGGGTTTTGCAACATTGTCTGGTGTGCCGTGTGTGTGTGTGTGTGTGTGTGTGTGTGCGCGCGCGCGCGCGCGCGCGCGCGTGTGTGCGTAAATACTCTCTCTCTCTCTCTCTCTCTCACACACACACACACACACACACACAAACGCGCGCGCGCATATAGATAGATTGATAGACAGACAGACAGATAGATAGATACGTAGATATAGACAGGTAAAGAGACCGATAGATGGATGGACAGATACAGATGTGTGTGTGTGTGTGTGTGTGTGTGTGTGTGTGTGTGTGTGTGTAGATGGATGGACAGATACAGATGTGTGTGTGTGTGTGTGTGTGTGTGTGTGTGTGTGTGTGTGTGTGTGTAGATGGATGGACAGATACAGATGTGTGTGTGTGTGTGTGTGTGTGTGTGTGTGTGTGTGTGTGTGTGTGTGTGTAAGCGCGTGAAGCGTGTTGAGGAGGCTCTCTCTCTCTCTCTCTCTCTCTCTCTCTCTCTCTCTCTCTCTCTCTCTCTCCTCTCTCTCTCTCTCTCTTTTTTTAGTTTTATGTATTTGTTTTTTCTTGTCTTATACCCCAATCGTTTCCAAGGAAATAATCCAAACTCTAACGGTTAACTACACTGACAGACACAATTGGTGTTAAGGACACGGAAACCTCCGTGTAGCCCTGGCCATGTGAGAAACCAGGGTGAATGCACAGCTTGAGGGGATGGTTCAGGTGGTTTGTCTTGGCGAGGCCTGTGTTTCCTTCCAAAATCCAACCGTCTGCCACTTGCACGAAACACGATCTCGTCCGTGTTGGGTGGTTCAGCTTTACCTTCGGTGGGTTTTACTAGGGCACTTTGGAAGTGACTTGTAGTAGTTTTTAATCCTTCGGACTGCTTTTTTGTTTGTTTTTTTTATGTTTTTTTTTTTTTTTAAAGAATTAGTCATCATGTTGAAAGTATTGAACAATGAACTTGAGCATGCATATTTGGTAAACGTAACTGAACATAGTGTTTTCGTGTGTTTGCTTGTTTGTTTTTACTCTGCTTTTTCTGTTCACTACCACAAACAAACCAACGAACAAGCAAAACTAGACAACAAACAAATAAATAAATAACACCCCCCCCCCCCACCCCCCATCCAACATGGTGGTGGAAACGCACAGAAATGTCAGTACAGAAGCAAAATCAGCCTGATAGTCCATTCTCCCAAGTGTTACATCCCTGACCAGTTCGTCGTAAAGGGCGACAATTTCGGTCTTGGCGACAGTGTGGGTAACGAAGTCAGTGCAGATAGTCGCCGGCGACAATTTGGGCAGGCAGCGATTTAGGGCGTTTCACACGCAACAGTCTTGCGGTTCCTTGGAACGATTCTTGTAAAGGGCAATCATTCAGTCCCCTCCTCCACCATCTTCCTCCCCCCCACCCGCACCGAAGCTCTTCTCTATAAATAACTTAGTGCGAGTCTTTCGGATGATGCGATGGAACTGTGCAGCGTGTTGAAAAAAAAAAAAAAAAAAAAAAAAAAAGTACCGCGATGGCAACAACTTGTGAGGCCAGATCGGCCAGAGACGAAAGCTGAGGTGGCGCCGTGCTGTGGCGCGACGTGCTGTCCTCGTCCTGTCCTCGCGGAACGAATCAGTTTCAGAGAGAAACAGCTGTGATGATACGATACAATGCGATCCAGAGTACAGCAGCAATACACGACAAAAGGGGTCTTCGTATTCAGTGCCTGTATATATCACTTGTAACTAGCGCGTGCGCGTTGGTGTGTGTGTGTGGTGTGTGTGTGTGTGTGTGTGTGTGTGTGTGTGTGTAGAGAGAGAGAGAGAGAGAGAGAGAGAGAGAGAGAGAGAGAGAGAGAGAGAGAGTAGTGGCCCAGTGTGGTGGGGAGTGGGGAGGGGAGATGAAGAGATGTAACGAACCAACGAAGTTTTCTTAGTCATGGACAACAAGCGAAATAAGCATCAAGTGACGTTTTTTTTTTTTTCTCCTTCAATTTTCATCACACCTGACTCTCAATAAAAACTAGGGATATACAGAAAGGGCAAAACATAGAACGACAACTTTATACTAAAGGCTAAAGAAAGTACAGAGAGAGAGAGAGAGAGAGAGAGAGGACGGGGGAGAGAGGGGGGGGGGGAATTGTGTGTGTGTGTGTGTGTGCGCACGTGTTTCTCTCTCTCTCTCTCCTCTCTCTCTGTCTCTCTCTCTCTCTCTCTCTCTCTCTCTCTCTCTCTCTCTCTCTCTCTCTCTCTCTCTGTGCGTGCGTGTTGCGTGCGAGTGTGCGTGTGTGCGTGCGTGTGTGTGTGTGTGTTAAGAGAGAGAGAGAGAGAGAGAGAGAGAGAGAGAGAGAGAGAGAGAGAGAGAGAGAGAGAGAGAGGAGTGATGAGCTATTTTCTCTCCCGAGACAAGATAAGAGGCAAGTCGTTCTGGTAAAAGATGATGTGTTGAGGTAACGTCTCCCAGAAACAGGCCGAGCCAGCTCTAGTCAGCCTACGTCTGTGTATCGCACACACTCGATCTTTATGTATACCCTGAAGGGTCGAACACCAATGTCAGCATCAGCTTCACTCCCAGCACAAGGCAAACAGCTACACTCAATTACGATCAGCAGTCTTTTTCCCACAGAGGCTTTGCCGCTATGTTTTACTGTTTTATCCGTTTGATCCCTTGACGTCTGCGCCCAAGTCTGGAACAGCTGTGTGTTCCCAGCTCACGATTTATTCCCACTACACCTGTGCCCTGACGGAGAACAGAACACGCTTTGCCCGTTCTGGTGAACTACACACCCCTCCCTCCTCGCTTTCCTCTTCATCTTTCTGCCTTTTATGCCCCGGCTTCACACACACACACACACACACTCACATTTACACATGCTCGCGCGCACGTGCTCTCAACGTCACACACACCCAACAACACGAGGGCCCCGCTCGCGCAGTAAGGAGTTCCACGGTAGCTTCCGTGACGGAATACGGAACAAGGTTGAGAGGCCAGAGGTACCGGTGCAGTTGGGATGTTTTGAGGTGAGAGGCGATTTCGACAACGACGACGATTTGACCGTCATCGCTGACCTCCACCCGACACCCTCACCCTCCCTCCCTCCCCACCCACCACGGCGTCCCCAGGCTCTCGGGGAACTAGTACCGACATTCTCCAAAGTGAAGCGACAAGTTGCAACTCAGTAGAGTGTGAAACATTCTTAACAGTGTGCCGGGAGAGAGAGAGAGAGAGAGTCCCACACGGAGGGGAAATACTTAAACTGCTATCGTCGATTCCGTGTGCACCCGGCGTAACTTTCAGTTTTTCGCTGGCAAGCTGTAGCTACTTGTTTTCCAGTCGCGGAGACACGACCCACCAACATTCTCACGGGAATGAATTAAGGGTAGTCACGCTGTGGAAGTGGAGAGAAACGGAGCGAGGTGAATGCTACCCCCGGGTGCTAAGGGGTTCCTACCAGATATTTTTTTTTTTTTTTGACCCCCGGAATCTTTTTTTTTCGGGGACGTGAAGGTTATAGCATACCTGGTGAGGTGAACAACACCTGAGTCGGCATTTTTTCTCTTCAGTCTGTGTAGAGGGAGGGGAGGGCCAACTTCCGAAATTTGCTGTGCTGTGCTGTGCTGCGCTGTGCTGTGCTGTGCCAGCTGTGCTGTGCACCGTGTGTAAAGCTTCTGCTCCTGGGATTGTAGGATTTTCGCACGTGGAATCGGTAGACTCACTGTTCGCTTATTTAGGTACCAGCTGACCTGTGATCTTGGATAAGGTCAAAGAGACTGACCCTTTTCTATCGTCAGAAGAACGCTGTGACGTTGAAGTCCTGTCTTACGTTACTGAGTGATGACGTCTTATCAACTCGGTCGGAGCTGAGTATTGTTTAGATTACAATGTAAGCCCGTGATTTTCGAGGATAACAGAAAGTTGTGAAACAACAGTTTGCACCGAGCCGACAAACAGTAAAGAAAGAGAGAGAGAAAAAAAAAATCCTGACAGTCATAGCCTCTTAAGTTGGTCAGCTTACAAATTTTGGAGGAAAAAAAAAAAAAAAAAAAAGAAGGAAAGGAAACCGAAAAATCAGCAAATACGGTAGAGAAGAAACATATGCTTCCATTACAAGCTAACAAGTTTGCAACTTTTTCAGTCTCTCATTTGTTTTTTATCAGTTTTTAGCAGCCAAAAAAGAAAATTTCGTTCGAAAATCTTTTTCACACCTTAGAATAACCGAAACAAATTTCGATTTCGACAATGAATTAACTTCGTCTGACTTGCAACTAATAGGTGACCAGGTGTGTGGTGAACTGTCGTAGCTGGTGCCGTGACGGCTTTCGAAGGAGCAGGTTGAAGTGACGTCATTGGCTGTGTTGTGAAGTGACGTCATAAGGATGACGTGGTGCCTGATGGGGAGAGGATGGAGGAGGGGGCGACCCCTGTGGATTGCTTTGGTGATACTTGGATGTCTCGCTACCTACGTCTGGGTGAGTGTTGGCTTGTGTCTCAGTGTCAGCCTGTCGC
>JADBJO010000006.1:1667500-1670000 GCA_016801955.1 Conus betulinus | reverse complement strand
CGAGCGCGAGCGCGCGCGCGCGCGCGCGCACGCACGCACACACACACACACACACACACACACACACACACACACACACACACACACACACATTCACTCACTCACACAGACATACACACACGCACACACACAGAGAGAGAGAGAGAGAGAGAGAGAGAGAGAGAGAGAGAGAGAGAGAGAGAGAGAGAGAGAGAGAGAGAGAGAGAGAGAGAGAGAGGTGTTTACGTTTACTTCGAATGGATCAGAGTTCATTAACAGACTTTACTGCCGTGCACAATATTTTGTCATCAGGAATTTTTTTTTTTGCATCATTTCGAACCAACCAGCCCACTGACGAATGGAAAACGTTGACTAGGAACAGCTGACAGCCCTGATATGGCCCTTCACAGTTAGCTTGGCTACATACAACATGATTTACATTGAGCAACTATCTGCAGCTAATCACCTATCCATTTACCGACCAATAAACCAACTTGAACTCACCCAAAGAAAAAACGTAACTTCTTAAGCTATGAGTAAATTAGAAACAATAATGACAATGAATTAAGCACGTTTGATTGACAGTGAAGTACAATCAGCTGTAACAATCCACTTGGCCATTGATAAATCCTTTTCATTTTTGTTGTTGTTGTTCTCTGTCCCCTCTTCTGTGTCACTTCAGTGGCGTTGTATCCACGCTGTTCACCCACAGCCACAGCCTGGTCCAACTGGCCACAGCCCTGACACCGGCCATCCATTGGGAGCAGTCAGTGTCAAGTCGTCATGAAGCCACCCACCAGAGGAGACACTGCACTGCGGCAGAGTCATTTCGGTGCTGTTCTGCTCTGGACCAGCACACGCTAGGCTCTGTCTACTAAGCCCACTGCTGATGACGATGCTTGCTGGCGTGAGTGAGCTCCCCCTCCTGGGGCGCCACGTCGTCCGTCCAACGGCTGTCTCAATCAATTTGGCCGATACCAGTGACCACTGGATAGAATCGAAGCAAGGCCCTAGACCTGGAGAGAACATCGAAGTGAGGTCACACCATGAGAGTGTGGCATGAATGGGCCACAGAATTTGAGAAAATAGTGTTGCTGATCAATGAGAATGAGGACGATGAAGGATGATTTTCGGATTTTCATTCTGGTTTGAGACTTCATGACAAGGGTGCGCTCCAAGCTTGCTTTCATAATACGTACCTGCGTCTCATAGGCCCAAGACACATAGACACCTTTTGTGTTAGTCAGAAAATCTGAGCAGTACTCTCAGAGACACATCCATAAAATGGATGAATCACGACTATGATATGGTCACAGTCTTCCCGATTGAGCCCATGGCAATCTCCGCTGTGTGGGTAGGAGCCAGTCGGGTCAGAAAAATTCCGCAAATAAATGGCTTTGATGGGAATTGACCCCACGACCATCCAGCCCAGAATCCACAACACCAATCACTTCGCCACGGCGGCTCGTTTGATGCTCCCTCTTAATTGCAGGGAAGCCTGCTTGTCAGCAGCATCAAAGCGACGTCTAACACAACAGCAGTGTTTCCGTGCACGGGAAACCCGTAAAAAGAGCTGACTGTTCTGATCTGAATAAACAGAGGGTGTGAGGAAGCGCTAGAGTGATGCAGAAGAGCTTTTCACTTATCTCGTTGGTTTTATAAATAACCGCCAAGCTCTGTTTTGAAGGGAAAGATGCTGGGTATATTTAGGGTAACGTTGATGTTTGCTTGCATTTCAGTGAAGGAACATCACAACGGAATTCAGGAACAGGATGAGTCAGTCATCGGTTGCTCGTTATAAAGCATAGTCAGAAATGGTCTTTTAAACACGTGATAAAGTGAGCTGTGAGTAACTGCTCGGAAATGAATGCAATTTGAGGGGTAGGTCGTGAGAGAGAGAGAGAGAGAGAGAGAGAGAGAGAGAGAGAGAGAGAGAGAGAGAGAGAGAGAGAGAGAGAGAGAGAGAGAGAGAGAGAGAGAGAAGAGTGTAGAGTTTACATTTGTTTCCAAATGGAACTGACTACATGAACAAACTGTCGTGATCGCGTTTTTGCACACTATTTTGTCGTTAAAAATCGTTGCACATAACCAATCAGTTGACAAACGTATCAGCTAGCTTGCCCACCAGTCAACGATCAAAGTATTAACCAACTCAGCTGGTCAATCTGTTCAACATAACTCCATGAACACAAGGCATCCGATTCATTGCTGTTATGGAGGCTGGGCTCACTCTTTCTCAGACATCATAAGGGTATTTGTACCCTCAGCTCGCATTTTTGAAAGAGTACAAAGATCGGGGATTTTTTTTCCTCCCTATTTTGAGGTCGGTCTTTCGAAAGCTGGGGTGGACATAATATTTAAGCGCACATCACATCCAGTTCTGTCTCTCTTTCTCTTTCTCTGTCTTTCTATCTGTCTGCCTCTGTCTATCTGTCTATACTCTGTCTACACCACACACACACACACACACACACACACACGCACGCACACACACACACACACACACACACACACACACACA
>JADBJO010000006.1:1655000-1660000 GCA_016801955.1 Conus betulinus | reverse complement strand
CACACCCCACAGACCCCAACCACCCCTGCCCACGGACAGATGAAGACAGTGCCACTCCAGACACAGCCAAGCTTTCGCCCATACGGTCTTATGTGCCCTCAAGAGAGAATCCAAAGTTGTAGTCTTTCCCACTGTCAACAGGACTTTCCCTGTGGTCAGTGGGTCTTTTCTCTCACCGTCACTGGACCTTTCTCCAGGGTCAGCCTAGTTAAGGCAAAGAAGAAGAAAGAAAAACACCCGAAGGTGCTGGGGAGGACCCAGAGAAGCACTGTCCTCACCTGCCTTTAGAGCAGTCCTGTACCACCCTTGGAGGCCTGCGCTGTGTTGACGATGGGTACAGGCACGCGCAGGACACTCCATTAAGATATGTGATGAATCCGTTGCTTTTGACGATCAACTGTAACTCTGTCGAACTCCAAATTCCGGGCCGACGAGGAGCCGAATGGAAATCGGTTCACTGAATGAAGGAAACGACTGCTGTAAAGGAGGAGGAAAGGGAAATGAACACCCACATGGTCACGTTCTCATAGCTTGATCTGTCCTGTCCTGAAACTTTGACAGTAGCCCGTGAGAGGGGCAGCTTTGCGTCAGCGCCTCTCTGTCTGATTTGTTGCTTTAAACCATTTCATTTTTTGCCTTTTAGTGACAAAAAAAATTGTTTCCGTATTTAGCCGGGTTTTCACGCTAAACAGGAAAACATCGTACGGATCAACAGACGCGCGCACAGACGAGAGGTTAGGATTCTCCCGAGCTTTGCGAGAGTTGTCTTTTCTTTTTACACTGTCATGGCGACTGAGGTGAAAACATTGGCCAGGATTCGCAAAGAGTATCTTGGGAGTTTGTTGCGTGTAAGACATAATGGCCGATTGACTTCAGACTTCTGTAGTGGCACTCACTGATTGGTGCCTGAAAAGTTTGTAGATTTTTGTATTGGCAGATGAAAAGTAGTTATGTCCGTTAGGGCAAGAAAAGTAGTTATGTCTTTTGATTGGTGCCTGAAAAATAGTAAGGTCCATTGATTGGTGCATGAAAACAGTAAGGTCCATTGATTGGCGCATGAAAAGTAGTAAGGTCTATTGATTGGTGCATGAAAAACAGTAAGGTCCATTGATTGGCGCATGAAAAGTAGTAAGGTCTATTGATTGGTGCATGAAAAACAGTAAGGTCCATTGATTGGTGCATGAAAAGTAGTAAGGTCTATTGATTGGTGCATGAAAAACAGTAAGGTCCATTGATTGGTGCATGAAAAGTAGTAAGGTCTATTGATTGGTGCATGGAAAGTAGTAAGGTCCATTGATTGGTGCATAAAAAGTAGTATGGTCTATTGATTGGTGCATGAAAGTAGCAATCTCAGCTCCATGGTGCATAAACAGTGGTAACATCCTCTGATTAGGGCATGAAAAGTAGTAATGTCCTCTGGTACATGGAACAAAAATGATGTCTTCGAATTGATGTCTGGAACATTGTAGCGATCTCTGACTGGCAGATTAAAAAGTTGCGTGCGTCCTTTGATTGGTGTATACTAAAAAAAAAAAGTCCTGAGGCTACAAACATTTGAATGACATATCTTGTTTGGAAACAGACAAACAAGAAACAAAGAAACAAAAACTTAAGACTGAATGACAGGCAACAAAATAAGAAAAAGAGAGAGGGCGCGGTGGGGGGGGGGGGGGGGGGGGGAGAGGGAGAGAGAGAGAGAGAGAGAGAGAGAGAGAGTTGGGTATATGCGGGGTAGTATGAAGGAAATTTGTCTGTTCTGGGTCTGCTGGAGCAATACACGAGATCGCCAATTGCCGTTAAAAGAGTTTGCAGATACTTGTTTCTTTGCCTCATCTCCACTGCTATGCAGTTTATGACCGAGTGTTGATATTGGAAATGGAATACTGCACCTGTAAAACATATGGTTCTCACTGCTTCGTTCTGTTTACACACACACACACACACACACACACACACACACACACACACACACACACACACACCACACACACGCACACGCACTCACGCACGCACGCTCGCACGCACGCACGCACACACACACACACAAAAATACAGAGAGAGAGAGAGGAAAAAACGCCATCTTATGAACGAAATCAGATTTGGCAAACAGGCAAATTCTCAGACATCCACCATTGTGTCCGCATACCACATGAAACGACAACAACCCCTCTCCCGCCCCGCACCCCCCCCCCCCCCCCCCTCATTTCCATGTGCCTGTATTCACCCTTTCCTTTCCTGCATCCCCTTCCCCTTTCCACTTCACTCGTCCGTCCCCTCTTCCTCGCCTCTCCCAGTCGCTGCTTCCAATCAAGTCCACACTAGGACTTTTACTTTCACTGTTAACTCTGAAGAGTTGGTTGAAGGGGGCTTAACTATCTGAGACAGCGATGAGGAAAATCCAGGGGCGGATTACGTATGAAGGGCGGAGGGGGGAGAGAGAGAGAGAGAGAGAGAGGGAGGGAGGGAGGGAGAGAGAGAGAAGAAGAGAGAGAGAGAGGTCTCCGAAACGTCTCCGCCTCTATTAAAATAGGTGCTTGTAATATTCGCGTCTGTTTGATTCAGAAACCGCACCTTACTGTCAATGGTTTGTTTGTGTCTTATTAGTAGCGAGGACAGCTACCTCCTCCTCTCCTCCCCCCCCCCCCCTCCTCCCCGCCCACTCCAAACTTCTTCATTCTAACCACCCCTCCATCAATCATAAGATTTTCCTCCTGTTGTTGTTAAGTTCGTGGGGAGATCGGTTACCCCGCTCTCCCTCCCTCCCTCCCTCCCCACCCGTCGCCTGCCCGCTTTCCACCCCTGCTCTCTTCCAATCGCCAGTGACACTGTTTATCCTTGTTATCGGTGTAGGGTTTATGCCCCCACGCCCCCCCCCCCCCCCCCCCCCCCCACACACACACACACACACACCCCCCACACCCGGGCTGCCCCTCTTCCCCTGTGAACATCTTAGATACTAGCTACTACCCCCACTCCCCTCCGTCCCCAATCTAGATAAACTGATTACCCCAGATGGTTTGAGTTTAGCGGCTTTCGTGCTATGCCCCTTTAGCTCGGTGTGTGCATATTCTGCCGCTGCAGTTCTTTCAGCCGTGCACAACGCAACCAGCGCTGCCTGTTCCTGCTTATCTCACTTGACTGGTCACTGAGACACTAGATCTCCATGGCCGGATGGTCTGATGACTGCAGGAAGGGGTTTGTAGGGCAAGGCTTTGAGTGAGAAAATGAATGTGTAGAGGGAGGCTGAGTGAAAAGACTGGATTTGTAGGGGAAGGCTGTGAGTGAGAAGACTGGATTTGTAGGGGAAGGCTGTGAGTGAGAAGACTGGATTCGTAGGAGAAGGCTGTGAGTGAGAAAATGATTTGTAGAGGAATGCTGAGTGAAAAGACTGGATTTGTAGGGGAAGGCTGTGAGTGAGAAGACTGGATTTGTAGGGGAAGGCTGCGAGTGAGAAGACTGGATTTGTAGGTGAAGGCTGTGAGTGAGAAGACTGGATTCGTAGGAGAAGGCTGTGAGTGAGTAAATGAATTTGTAGAGGAAGGCTGAGTGAGAAGACTGGATTTGTAGGTGAAGGCTGTGAGTGAAAAGACTGGATTTGTAGGGGAAGGCTGTGAGTGAGTGAGAAGACTGGATTTGTAGGGGAAGGCTGCGAGTGAGAAGACTGGATTTGTAGGTGAAGGCTGTGAGTGAGAAGACTGGATTCGTAGGAGAAGGCTGTGAGTGAGTAAATGAATTTGTAGAGGAAGGCTGAGTGAGAAGACTGGATTTGTAGGGGAAGGCTGTGAGTGAGAAGACTGGATTTGTAGGTGAAGGCTGTGAGTGAGAAGACTGGATTTGTAGGTGAAGGCTGTGAGTGAGGAGACTGGATTTGTAGGTGAAGGCTGTGAGTGAGAAGACTGGATTTGTAGGTGAAGGCTGTGAGTGAGAAGACTGGATTTGTAGGGGAAGGCTGTGAGTGAGAAGACTGGATTTTTAGAATAATGCTATGAATGAGAAAAAAACTGGAGGTCGTAGGGGAAGATTGTGAATAAGACTGGATTTGTAGGGGAAGGCTGTGAATGAAAAGACTGGATTTTTAGGGGGAAGGCTGTGAGTGAGAAGACTGGATTTGTAGGGGAAGGCTGTGAATCAAAAGACTGGATTTTTAGGGGAAGGCTGTGAGTGAGAAGACTGGATTTGTAGGTGAAGGCTGTGTGAGAAGACTGGATTTGTAGGTGAAGGCTGTGAGTGAGAAGACTGGATTTGTAGGTGAAGGCTGTGAGTGAGAAGACTGGATTTGTAGGTGAAGGCTGTGAGTGAGAAGACTGGATTTGTAGGTGAAGGCTGTGAGTGAGAAGACTGGATTTGTAGGTGAAAGGCTGTGAGTGAGAAGACTGGATTTGTAGGTGAAGGCTGTGAGTGAGAAGACTGGATTTTTAGAATAATGCTATGAATGAGAAAACTGGAGGTCGTAGGGGAAGATTGTGAATAAGACTGGATTTGTAGGGGAAGGCTGTGAATGAAAAGACTGGATTTTTAGGGGAAGGCTGTGAGTGAGAAGACTGGATTTGTAGGGAAAGGCTGTGAATGAAAAGACTGGATTTTTTAGGGGAAGGCTGTGAGTGAGAAGACTGGATTTGTAGGTGAAGGCTGTGAGTGAGTGAGAAGACTGGATTTGTAGGTGAAGGCTGTGAGTGAGAAGACTGGATTTTTAGAATAATGCTATGAATGAGAAAACTGGAGGTCGTAGGGGAAGATTGTGAATAAGACTGGATTTGTAGGGGAAGGCTGTGTGAATGAAAAGACTGGATTTTTAGGGGAAGGCTGTGTGAGTGAGAAGACTGGATTTTTAGGGAAAGGCTGTGAGTGAGAAGACTGGATTTGTAGGGAAAGGCTGTGGGTGAGAAGACTGGATTTTTAGAATAATGCTATGAATGAGAAAACTGGAGGTCGTAGGGGAAGGCTGTGAAAAAGACTGGATTTTTAGGGGAAGCTGTGAGTGAGAAGACTGGATTTGTAGG
>JADBJO010000006.1:1640000-1642500 GCA_016801955.1 Conus betulinus | reverse complement strand
CCTCCTATTTCCCTACCCCCCCCCCCCCCCCCCCCCCCCCCCCCCCCCCCCCTCCTCCCCTTACCCGTGCCGTGCGCACTTGCCCCTCGAGGATGGAACATCCCCAATGACAAGACAGTCACCCTGTATTCTGCCAGTCCACTTTTAGCGGTGTTTGCCAAACGCGCCTGACCACATTGAAATGTTGAATCGTCATCGCCACGCTCTATGTTCCTCTTTTTCTTTCTGTCTGTTTCTCTTTCTTTCTGTCTTTCTTCTCTTTCTTTCTTTCTTTCTTTTTTTCTTCTCTTTCTCTCTTTCTGGCTGTCGGTTGGTCTGTCTTTCCTTTTTTTCACTTACTTCTCAGACGTGAGCAAGACAACACAGAGAAGACATCCAGCCCACTAGACGACTGAAAGCAACAGACGACAGGACAGAAGCAACAGGTTTCGACGGTGAGGTATTCCACTGACTAGACAAACAAAAGGGACAGACCAAAACGAAAACACAAAGAACTGGACAATGCAATTCAAAAGCGGGTTAGCCTGGTCGTTTGAAATAGCAGATGAGTGGTGTGTAGATGTGTGGAAAGTGCGTGATTATTTTCGTTGGTATGTTGTGTTTTGCATATGGAAATGGAAACAGAAGGAAAAGTGAGTTTAAAAAAGATGAACAAAATAATAATAATGAAAATCCAACAATATGGATGACATTGTGTCATATATGTTTCAGAACATTAGGCCTGTACACGAGGGACCCGTAAAACAAAATCATATTTGTCATGACATGGAACAGAAACAACTGATTGGAAAAAAAAAAACAGTAACCCAAGTTCTAAATTTCACCCGAGAGAGAGAGCGAGAGAGAGAGAGAGAGAGAGAGAGAGAGAGAGAGAGAGAGAGAGAGAGAGAGAGAGAGATTACAAAAAAAAAAAAAAAAGGTTTCTGTTGACAGCGGGAAAGACTGCAAACCTAGGATCTCCTTCAGAGGATGTGTAAGACCCCGTGGCGAAAGTCTGACCGTGCCTGGAGTTGCACTGTTTTTCACCTGTCAGCTAAACAGCAACGAGTGGGGTTGCGAGATGCGTGCAGCAGTTCCCTCGGTGGTGGTGTCTTTCACCGTTGGGCTCTGCAGACATGAAACTCATGCCTGGTAAACTCATGCGGACGCATATCCATATGGAGGTTCTTTCGTGTCGCGTCCAGTGGTCATCAGCCAGTAGCATCTGCCAGGGAGCAGTTAGGTCCCTTGACGTATTAATGAAGTGCCCTGTGCGTGCCTGGACCCTATGGCAACAAAGCATAAGCTTCCAGTGGTGGTGCAGGATTGCTGCCGGCCGCTTGGCTCGGCAGCTGAGTCCCTTAGTCCCACTGGCACATTCGGATGTTTCTGTTTCTTTCTGCCACAGGATATTAGGCCTGTAAAAGAAAAAGGCAGTAAAATGATTCAAATTTGTCAGGATACGGGACAAAACTAGAAGATGAAAAAACCAGTACAAGTCCTAAATATTTCACTTGTTGGGGTGAGAGAGAGAGAGAGAGAGAGAGAGAGAGAGAGAGAGAGAGAGACAGAGACAGAGACAGAGAGAGGGGGGGGGAGGAGAGACTGGGTTGTACCTTAGCGTTGCAATGTCCACACACATATTCTGGCCACAGTAGGTTGCATAGGGCCGTTTATTTTTCGGAGGACTATACCCTGTAAACCAAAACCCGGACACAGCTGTCAACCCACAGCCAGGAGGGCTGTTGATCTTTGAGTCCGTTTGTTGGTGTTGTAAGAGAATTCTCTGGCTGGCTGGCTGGCTGGCTGCCTGGCTGGCTGGCTGGTTTCCTCCCTCTCTCTCTCTGTCTGTCTGTCTGTCTGTCTGTCTCTCTCTCTCTCTCTCTCTCTTCCTCTGTCTCGTGTATAGATATGCGTACGAGTGCGCGCACACATACACGGCATACGCACGAACACGACTTCATACATACAGACACATATATGTGCGCGACACACAACACTCATTCACTTTAGACCATATTTATGCAGATGCCTGTATACTAATACGTTCATAGATTCCACGCAAGGATGCACACACACACACACACACACACACACACACACACACACACACACACACACACACACACACACACACGCACGCACGCACGCACGCACGCACGCACTCTCTCTCTCTCTCTCTCTCTCTTCTCTGAATAGACTTTGAACTACACACACACACACACACACACACGCACGCACGCACGCACGCACGCACGCACGCACACACACACACACACACGCACGCACGCACGCACGCACGCACACACACACACACACACACACACACACACACACACACACACACACACACACACACACACACACACACACACACACACGAGGACGCGTGTATCCTGGTTCAGGTGTACGCCTTTGGCAGTACACAGAGACACACCCTCTCTGCAGTGGTCGGCATATCGCCCAAGTCAGCTGGGGGTTGGTGCCTCACCCTTGACTCCCTGTCTAAAGCATCGGCTTT
>JADBJO010000006.1:1627500-1630000 GCA_016801955.1 Conus betulinus | reverse complement strand
GTGAAAGAAAAATGTTTTACAGTTAAATGTAGAAGGGAAAGAAATTGGCTCAGAGCCTAAAAGTTATGAGAGAAAAAAAAAAAAAACAGTATGAGGCGAATAAAATGTTATCACCGGAGTCATTATCTTCCGACGTGGCTTGGCAGGAGTGCAGCGGCTGTAATTCTTTCCCTTTTACCGCGGAAGTGGTGTCCCTTGAAAGCGCCTGTGCGCTATCAAGCTGTGGTGCAAAACCCGCCAGAGCATCAGTAAGAGAGCGTGTCTATGGAACAGTATCACCGTTGGAACAGAATGTCTCTCTGGTCGCCAAGTCCTGCTCATAGATGTCTGGTCCTGCTTCTTGAAGACATTAACTTTGACGATATGCAGGGATTATTTTGAAGAAAACAAACAAAACAAACAACAACACACACACACCACCACACACACACACACACACACACACACACACACACACACACACAGAGAGAGAGAGAGAGAGAGAGAGAGAGAGAGAGAGAGAACCAGACGCACAAGCTGGGCTCTTTGATAAAAGGTTGTCTGTCTTCTTCGTCGATCTTTCTCTTGTCTGTCTGTCTGTCCGTCTATCTCTATCTATCTGTCTGTCAGTTTGTCTGTCTGCCTGTCCGCCTGCCTGTGCCTGTCTGTATGTCTCTCTGTCTGTATCTTTCTGTCCCCCCCTCCCCCCGCTCTCCCTCTCTCTTTTTAAACGAAAAGTTCGAAATCTGTCCTTTATTTACATATCATTTCTTTAGTGTACTATGTTTGGACCAGCCTGGTTGATATTAAGATTTTGAATGATTGGTCGGATGCACCCCTTTATGAGGGGCAATGGCTTGTTTACGAATAAGATATACATCTCTCCCTCTGTCTGTCTGTCTGTCTGTCTGTCTGTCTGTCTGTCTCTGTCTGTTCTGTCTGTCTGTCTCTGTCTCTGTCTGTCTGTCCTGTCTCTGTCTGTCTGTCTGTCTGTCTGTCTGTCTCTCTCTCTCTCTCTCTCTCTCTCTCTCTCTCTGATGAACGAAAATGTGAAAACCCTGTCCATTATTTATATAAAGCATTTCAGGTACGACACGTTCCCAGTTAGGTGATAATAAAATTTGAATGATTGTTCTGCTGCACCCTTTCATGAGGCGTAATGGACTATTTATGAATCAGATGTACACCTCCTCTCTCTCCTCTCTCTCTCTCATCTCCTCTCTCTCTCTCTCTCTCTCTCTCTCTCTCTCTCTCATCTCTCTCTCTCTCCATCTCTGTGCTGGTGTGTGTGTATGTGTGTGTGTGTGTGAGCGAGTGTGTGTTGTGTGTGTGTGTGTGTGTGTGTGTGTGTGTTGTGTGTGTCGTGTGTGTGAGAGAGAGAGAGAGAGAGAGAGCACGCTCGTGTGAGATGTATGTGCGTGCGTGTGTGTGTGTTGTGTGTGTGTGTGTGTGTGTGTGTGGTGTGTGTGTGTGTGTGTGCGCGGGAAAAGTGTGCGTGCGTGCGCACGTGCATGTGGGTGGGTGGATGGGTGGGGTAGGGTGGGTGTGTAATCCCAGTGAGTGTGTGTGCTTCTGTGTCTCACTTCTATGTTTTAAGGTGTGTAACGAACAGGCCTCATCACGTGTCTCTTACTTCCTCCATCCGTACACACATTCTGTCCATCCCCGTTCTTCCGCTGGCACTGCCAGCTCCAGCTCCCTGTCTGTTACAATCAGACCATGCTACATACATTGTACAGGCGGTGTTTGACGCCCCAGCCTGTGAGGAGTCCCCAGCCTCCTTTGTGTTCCCTACACACACACACACACACACACACACACACACACACCACACACACACACACACACACACACCCACACACACACACTCTCTCTCTCTCTCTCTCCTCCGTCTCTCTCTCTCTCTCCCCTCTCTCCCCTCCCCTTCTCTCCAACTGCGTTCTCCCTGCAGTGCCAACGCCAGTTTCCAGTCCTCCTGAAAACAGCTGTCTTTCACCACCTCCCTGACCCGTGACCCCCTGTCATTTACGGTCATTCGCTATCTCTGGGACTGTCAGGTTGTGTATGCCGAGGCTCCTGCAGCTGTCGCTTCTCTCTCTCTCTCGCTCTCTCTCTCTCGTCATCTCTCTCTCTCTCTGCTCTCTCTCTTCTCTCTCTCTCTCTCTCTCTCTGCTCCTCTCTCTCTCGCTCTCTCTCTCTCTGTCTGTCTCTCTCTGTCTCTCTCTCTCTCTCTCTGTCCTCCTTCTCTCTCTCCTCTCTTCCTCTCTCTCTCTCTCTCTCTCCTCTCTCGTTCCATGTGTGTGTGTGTGTGTGTGTGTGTGTGTGTGTGTGTGTGTGTGTGTGTGTGTGTACATGCGTACGTTCGACTGTGTGTGCATACGTATGCACAAACGTGTGTGTGTGTGTGTGTGTGTGTGTGTTGTGTGTGTGTGTGTGTGGTGTGTGTGTGTGCATGCATACGTTCGAGTGCACGTATACATGTGCACGGACGTGAAAAGGGGGGGAGGGGGTGGTGGTGGAT
>JADBJO010000006.1:1582500-1617500 GCA_016801955.1 Conus betulinus | reverse complement strand
AAAGATTAAACTCCTTTGTATTACTTTTCTGTCTTCTCATGTGCAGCTGAAAAGAAATCGAACGTATCGGCCCTTTTGACCGTGCATGAGCACGTCATGCACACACTGGCTAATCCGTTCACAATCACAGAATGTCATTTAGCCGTACTTCATAGCAGCCAGTGCATTAATACAATATAGCTGTATGAACGGTGTTGCAATTTGCCGTACCGTCCCAACAATATTATCTTACAATCACACTAACATATTTGAAAAAACAGCATAGGGGTGTGGGAGCTGAATGACGAAAACTGATTTTATTGCAGACAGGGATATTTCGTTCGTGTAGTGAAAGAGTTAGGGGAGTTCTCTTTGAATAAAAGCTTGCTTCTCACAATGATTTTACACAGCTGCTCTGTGTGTGTGTGTGTGTGTGTGTGGTGTGTGTGTGTGTGTGGGTGTGTGTGTGTGTGTGTGTGTGTGTTTTTTACCTGGTGCATATGTAATGCTGAACAGAGGAAAACGGGTTTTACAGTGTGTTTTTGGGAAGGCTGGAGTAAATCTTATGAACTGAATATTTGGGCCCATCCACCAGACTGTCAAACCATATCTCTCTCTTTCCTTTACGCACATGCACACAGCTCAAACGTGCGCGCACTTATATATACCCGTGTACACACACACACGCACCACACACACACACACACACACACACACACACACACACACACACACACACACACGCTCGCACACATGCGCACGCGCACGCTCGCACACACACACGAACACACACACACACACACACGCACACACACACACACACACACACACACACACACACACACACACACACACACACACACCACACATACACACACTCACTTACTCACTCACTCACATCACTCTCTCTCTCTCTCTCTCTCTCTCTCACACACACACACACACACACAAACACACACACACACACACACACACACACACACACGCTCACATCTTTTCTCTCTCGCGCTCTCTGTCTGTCTGTCTCTCTCTCTCGCTTCTCTGCTGTCTGTCTGTCTGTCCTGTCGGTCTGTCTCTCTCTCCTCTCTCTCTCTCTCTCTCTCTCTCTCTCTTCGGTTCCAAAAAAAAAATTCTCTAGCCACCCATCTCTTCACCCCCCCCCCCCCCCCCCCCTCCCTTCCCCAACTCTCAGACCTGGAATCCTTTCTTTTAAAAAGCCGTGTGTTCATCCAGCGCCAGTTTTGCTCCGAATTGCGTAGGAGGAGGAGGAGGAGGAGGAGGAGGGAGACGGAAGATGGAGGAGAGCAGACGGGGAGGAGAGCTATGCAGTTACCGGTGAGGAGACTATTTTAGAATGCTGTGGCGGGCGGTTGGAATCGCTTTGGGAGGGTTACCGAGAAGGAGTGGGTTGAGGGTTCCACTCCAGAGAGAATTTCAGAATACGACTCAAACTCTCGCTGTTTTCTGTAACGCAGAGATCTGCTTGTAGGATATGTTAGAGAACGAGTTATTCGTACAGTCCAGCCCCTGAGAATGGTCGTGTTTGACTCTAAAGCAGTTCGCATTTTTTTTTTTTTTTTTTTGTCAATTCATATCATTTTTTCGTTAACGCAAACACACGTAACATCTTCTTCTTCTTACAGTGAATCAGCAAACTTCATAGATATAAAGATTCGGCTGAATTGAGGTGGTCGGTGAGAGAGTTTGAGGGAGGGAAGAGGGAGGAACGGAAGTGGCCCGAGTTGAGGGGAGGAGGAGGAGTGAGAGAGAGAGAGAGAGAGGAGAGGGGAGGGGGAGGAGGAGGGAGAGAGGAGGAGAGAGAGGAGGGAGAGAGAGAGGCTGAGAGGGCCAGGAAGAACGGCGAGGAGGGTCGGGAGAGAGGGAGAGAGGAGAGAGAGACCGCGGAGAGGAGGAGAGAGAGAGAGAGGAGAGAGAGAGAGAGAGAGAGAAACGAGATTTTTTATTTTCAGAGGGTAATGGAATAAATAAGGAAAAATAAAATAAAAAACATCACTAACTGCTTTTTTTTTTACATCAGCCCTCCGGGGCCAAAAAAGAAATTTAAGAAAGGAAAAGAAAAAAATATTGATTGATATAAAATGATGGAGGAAAACCCAAAAAAAAAAATGGAAAATAAATTAAATAACGCTTAAATATGAAGTAATGAAAACACAACAGGACACAAAAATCTCTATGTACAGAGGTCAGCGGCTACAGTCTGCCAATGAAATAGATGGAAATATCTATGTTCCTCTTAGGGGGAAAAAATCCAGAATGATTTTTTGTTCGGGATTTTTAGGACTATGAATAGTCCATTAGCAAGAGAGAGAGAGAGAGAGAGGAGACTGCCTCCTCTGGGACATAGCCTCATGTGCGTGACCCTCCACTATCAGTTGTCTGCTGGACTCTTCACCCCTGAATCCATCAGCCCCCACCAGTAGTGTAAGAACAACACAGAGAGTTCACAAGTCACGGCGCATTTCCTGTATCCTTGTTGGTCCATGGCGCTGAACTCATTCATGGACTCAAATTCCGAACAAAATCGTTTTTGGATTTTTTCCCCCCTAGAGGAACATGATATTTCCATCTATTTCATTGGCAGACTGTAGCCGCTGACCTCTGACCTGTAGGGTCGATTTTTTTTGCCATGAAACAGCTGCTTTCAATGGCTACGTTGTTTTGACGTGAGTCCCCCCCCCCCCCCCCACCCCCACCTCACACACCCCTGCTCCCTCCTCGTCCCTCCTCTCCCTTCACAGGCACGCTAGAGGATTCAATCCACAAGAGAGACCTCGTGGATCTACAGTTGCTGTTAATGAAGTGGTTTCTATTTTTTTAACCCCCCCCACTTCTCTCTCTCTCTCGGGATTTTGACCACAACATGTGTAGTTGATTTTGTCACATGTCACCCTCAGGATGTTTGCCCACCCTAGCAGTGTTCGCCATTGTTACCATCACCATTTCAGACGAAGATCACCCTCATCAGAGGCAAGTTGCTATCGTTTAGAGGAACAGTCGGGGAAAAAAAATAGGAAGACTGGAATACTCAAATTTTCACACTCCTAGAATCATGTCATTTCGAACTAGAAACGTTGCAATACTCAAATTTTCACACCCTAGAATCATGTCATTTAAAAACTTGAAACGTTGAACAGCAAAAAAAGAACAATTAAGAATAAAAGAAATAAATGAATGTGTCCGTACGATTCACATGTAAACATACTTCATGTGACTGTACGTTGTACAACTACCCCAGTGACATTTCCTCCCCCTTACCCCCCCTCCCTCCAATACACATACTGTGATGAATACTTCCAGACCTGATTAAGCAAGGAGGTAAACTTTTTTTCCCTCAGGAAAACGTAACATAATTCATACGAATGCCGTTTATGACTTCTAGTCGCCTTTTAGATATGACAGCAAAGAGCACACACTCCAAACAAGGAAACATTCCCCTATTACATAACTGCACTGCAAGCTTGCACATATACCCCATACCGAACACATCTACACAAACAACAAGCACTGGAGAAATGAATAAACATGAAGAAGTAACTTTTATTCAAGACCAGCAGAGTCTTTTAACCTTGAATAAAGTCAGACAAATACAAAGACGGACAGAGACAAATATACATAATCTCAATTTAATTGAAACGAAATTAGTTATGAAATGAGGCAGGGAAACGGTAAATAATAAACAATAAACAAGTAGGGTAACTCTTGCTCTCACAAGAAAACATAACTCCAAAGGAATGCTGCTTACGACACCGAATCGCCAAGCAGACATGACCTGAATAGTCCATTCAAGAGCCCTTTTTTTTTTTTTTTTTTTTTTGGGGGGGGGGGTTTACACCTCCGTAGACAGCATAAAACGGAAGAGTCAATGACATCTGCTGTTCCTCTCCAACAAACACGCTGCTCACCTCAAATTCGATGTGGACAAACGGAAAAAAAAAAACAAAGGTATTCTTCTTGTGTATGTCATTATGAATGGCAGGACGGAATCACTCTCTGGCTAATGAAATGATTAGGCGGGCTCGAGTGGTTTCAGACCAACGGAAACACTGAGGGATTATTCCTTCCTGGATATAATTACGAATGGCATGATAGGATGGGATTACTCTTTTGGCTAATTAAATGATAAGACGGGCTCGAGTGGTTTGTTAATTAGGGCTGTTCCACCACGTCTTAGGTTTGAAAACCTGAGAGAAGTGTGTGGTTATGACAGAGAGAGAGAGAGAGAGAGAGAGAGAGAGAGAGAGAGAGAGAGAGAGAGAAGGGGAGGGAAGGAAGAGGAGGGGAGGAAGAGGAGGGGGAGAGAGCAAAGAGGGAGAGGACAAGGTTGGAGAGAGGGAGCAGAAAGAGAGGGTGGACAGGACAGAAAGATAACTCTGTGTCTGACTTTCTCCTCTCAGTTATCTTTTCTTCTATCTTGTCTGTGTGTCTGACTCGCTTGTCCACCCCTCTTTTTTTTTCTTAGTATCACCTGTGTTTCTTGCTGTGTCCAACCGTGCCTCATCTGTTAGGGTCCTTTTTGACGTGCTTGTCTGTCACTCTGTTTCTTTGCGTGTTTTTTTCTATGTCTGTCCTCTTTCTCTGTCTGTCTGTCAGTCAGTCTCTCTGTCTCTCTTTCTCTCTTACTCTCTCTCTCTCTCTCTTACTCTCTCTCTCTCTCTCTCTCTCTCTCTCTCTCTCTCTCTCTCTCTGTGTCTGTCTCTCTGTCAGCCAGTCAGTGTGTCTGTCTGTCTGTCTGTCTGTCTCTCGCACCCTCCCCCTCTCTCTCTGTCCCTTCCTCCTCACCCTCCCTCTCTCTGTCCCCCTACCCTTTCTCTCTCTCTAACTCCCTCTCTCCCCTCTCTCCCCTTCTCTCTCTCTCTCCTCCCCCCTCTCTCTCTCCCCTCTCCCCCCCTCTCTCTCTCCCTTGAGAATTCTGTCCAGATTATGTGTGGCTGATTTTGTTACCTGTCACCCTCAGAATATTTTCCCACCCTGGCAGTGGTCACACCTTTCATCAGAAACAGGTCAGTGTCGTTTAGGGGAACAGTCGACACAAAAAAGAAGACTGCGATACTCGAAATTCACTCCCTAAAATCATGTCATTTCGAACTGGAAGTACTGATGAAAAAAATCACAATTGGGAAAAAAAAACTAACAATAAAATAAATAAAAACAAACAAAAAACTAAGCATATGTGTGAATGTTGATACAAAACAAACAAACAAACAAAACTAAGCATATGTGTGAATGTTGTTGAATATATATACTTCTGTTATCTTTCACATACAACAGGTGTATCCCCCTCCCCTTGAATCCTACCAACCGCTCCATTCCATCCCATACACACAAACACAGAGAGAAACAAAAAAGAGTGGGAGTAAGAAATTTTAACAGACACTTCTGTTCCTGTTCACACACACCGAACAACACCTCCGCACCAGTAGAACAGTCATTGGCCCCTTCTCTCCCTCTCCGACACACACGCTGTGTATCACTAGAAAAGGCAAAGAAAATTCGATCCAGACTAACGGGAACGCTAATAAATTATTCCTGCCTGGATATAATAACGAGTGGCATGATAGGATCATGGATTACTCTCTCGTCTGATTAAATGAAACGGGCAGGCTCGACTGGTTTATTAATAAGGGCCTGTACAATGTGTGGGGGTGGGGGGGGGGGGGGGGGGATATACAGAAGGGAATTAACTCTGGAGAATGAAGGATGGCTGATGGATCCGTCACTACTAGTGACTGTATTCATGTTCAACCTCCAGGATTTGAAGGCATGAGGAAGCGTGTGTGTTTTATAACAGAGAGAGAGAGAGAGAGAGAGAGAGAGAGAGAGAGAGAGAGAGAGAGAGAGAGAGAAGAGAGAGAGACGTGGGGTGGTTAGTGTGGGGGCGGATGGAAGGGATGGTGAAGAAGGGGGAGAGGAACAGGGAGGAGGAGAGACGTGGGGAAGAAACAAGAGGTTAGAAAGGGGCGTGTTTGTCTGGGTTTCTGTCTCTTTCCTCTCATGGGTCCTGTCCGCCGTCTTGCCTTTTTCCTCAACTGTTTTGCCCAGCTCTCTCTCTCTCTCTCTCTCTCTCTCTCTCTCTCTCTCTCTCTCTCTCTCTCTCTCTTTTTACTTCATACCGCCTATTTCTTGATGTGCGCAACCCAACCTTCTCTGTCTCTTTTTATCTGTATGTCTGTCGTTCTAATTCTTTGTTTCTCTCTGTCTGTCTTTCTGTCTGTGTGTGTGTCTGTCTGCTGCTCTCTCTCTCTCTCTCTCTCTCTCTCTCTCTCTCTCTCTCTCTCTCTCTCTCTCTCTCTCATCTATCGGCCTGTCTCTTCCTCTCTCCCTCTGTTTGTGTCTGCCTGTCTGTCTACCTGTCTGCCTATCTGTCTGTCTGTCTGTCGGTCGTCGGTCGGTCGGTCGGTCGGTCGGTCGGTCGGTCGGTCTCTCTCTCTCTCTCTCTCTCTCTCTCTCTCTCTCTCACTCACTCACTCACTCACTCACACACACACACACACACACACACACACACACACACACACACACACACACACACAACACAACACAACACAACACACTCACACACACACACACTCACAGATGAGAATTATGATGGTTTCTCTCGTGAATCAGAATGACCAAAGGAACCGATTGTTCACAGCAGGAGACAACAGACCCAGACAGACAGACAAAGGAAACTTAAACAAAAACACGCTTCATCGCTTGGGAACCCATCCAAATCCTGCACCACTTCAGACAGCGCACTGCCTGCCCCATGGGTGTGAGAGAGAGAGCAGGAAGAAAGGGGGAAGAAATGCCATCCATAGCCGCAGTAAGCATTAGTTATGGTCCGTCCGTCGTCGTTGAATTTGGTGGGAAAGGAGGAGGTGGTTGGTGATTTTCTTTTTTTTCTTTTTTTTTTTTTTTTTTTTTGTTGTCCTTCACACTTCGTGGCCCAACAGTGGCCTGACCGCCATGATGGTCATTCCTGCCATCAATGTGTACAATGCACAATACACACGTGCACTAGCGCGGACGAGGGCACATGCGGGCTTCGTATGTGTGTGTGAATGTGTGTGTGTGTGTGTGTGTGTGTGTGTAAATGGTGTGTGTGTGTGTGTGTGTGTGTGTGTGTGTGTGTGTGTGTGTGTGTGTGTGTGTGTGTGTGTGTGTCTGTGTGTGTGTGGTGTCTTTACGTCGGTATGTACCTGCGTATGAATATGCACGTGCATGTGTGTGTGTTTGTGTGTTGTGTTCGTGTGCATCTCTATGTCTGTCTGCCTCTACCTCTCTCTGTCAGTCTCTGTCTCACACACACACACACACACACACACACACACACACACACACACACACACACAGAGAGAGAGAGAGAGAGAGAGAGTCAGACCCAACTGATAGTCCTTTAATTATAGTCTCGGAATCCTTTCCCCAACAAGAACTGACGCACCCCAGGTCCGCTATTTACCCCTCAGATCAGGAGGGACAACTCTGTACGATCAAACTACACGATATCATAAAAGGCTGTGACAAGGCCGACCAGCTGTCTCTCAGCGTCTCATTGTTCACGAATGACGTGGCATTCACTTTGTCACGCGAACTACACTTTTCTCCAGCGGGGAATGAATTTCATTTGTCTGCAGCAGATTGCATTTGTCTGCAGCGGGGTAAACGTCAGTTGCCTGCGACAAAGTCAATATCACTCTTCTGTAGCAGACAGTGAACCTCATTTGCCTATGGCAGACAGTGAAACTCATTTGCCTATGACAGAAAGTGAAACTTATTTTTCTGTGGCAGAAAGTGAAATTCATTTGTCTGCAGCAGAATAAATGTCACTTGCCTGCAGCACAGAATAAACCTCACCTGTCTACAGCGAAAGGTACTTGCCTAAAGTAAAGATACTTGCCTGCAGGAAAGGCACATGTCTGCAGTAAAGATACTTGCCTGCAGTAAAAGGTACATGCCTGCAGAAAAGGTTCATGCCTGCAGAAAAGGTACTTGCCTGCAGAAAAGGTACTTGCCTACAGTAAAGATACTTGCCTGCAGTAAAAGGTACATGCCTACAGTAAAGGTACTCGCCTACAGTAAAGGTACTTGCCTATAGAAAAGGTACATGCCTGCAGAAAAGGAACATGCCTACAGTAAAGGTACTTGCCTGCAGTAAAGACACTTGCCTGCAGTAAAAGGTACATGCCTATAGTAAAGGGTTCTTGCCCACAGCAATCGGTACTTGCCTTGCAACAAAGAGTCAAATTAACTTGCCCACAGCAAAGAATGAACATCACATACCTGCAGCAAAGAGCAGACTTCACTTTCCTGCAAGAATGTGTAGACATCATTGGCCAGCAGTAAAGAGTAGACAGCACTTGCCTGCGGCAAAGAGTAGACATCACGTGTCTGCAGCAAGCAGTAGATGCCACTAGCTTTCAGGGTAGAGTCAATATCCCCTAACCTGCAGCAAACGTTACTTGCATACAACAAAAGGTCAGCGTCATTCGCCTGCAGCAGAAAGTCAACATTACTTACTTGCAGCTAAGAATCAATATTACTTTGCCTGTGGTAAAGATCAATCACCTTTTCCTGTATTTTTGTTTGTTTGTTTTTGCTTTTTCTTTTTCATTTATTGATTCATCTTTCAGTCCTTCCTCTTTGTTTTTGTTCTTTTTTTTCATTATTCTTTTCTCACTTTCTTTCTTTCGTTTTTTTTTTTCATGATACTATTGAAAAACCTCCTCTAACCATGCATGAACAAAATCATGCACACACTAGCTAATCCGTTTATCCTAACAAAACGTCATGTAGCCCATATTTCATTGCGGTGTAATGGGCAGGTGGTACATTCATACAAAATACTCGTAGGAGCGGTCTTGTTAGTTTCCGTACCGTACCAACAATAATTTCTTACTGTCAAAACCGCTGTATTTCAAAAGCAACACAGGGGGTTGATGAGCTGATTTGTGCAAATCTGTAGCCTGTATGTCTTTCTTGTAGCGAAAGAGTAAGGGGAGGTTTGTTTGAAATAAGCTTGCTTCTTACAGTGATTAACACAGCTGCTGTGGTGGTTTTTTTTTTTTTTTTTTTTTTTTTTTTTTTATAACCTGGTGCACATCTAATGCATGGCAGGAGAGAACGGGTTTACCGCGTGTTTTCGGAAAGCTGGGGGTAAATCTTATTAACTGAATATTTGGGCCCATCCACCCAACTGTCAAAACAATATCTCACTGTTTTGCTTCACGTGCATGCATATACGCATAAAACGTGTGCATGCCTAGTCATATACATACGTGTGCGAGCGCGCGCACATACACACACACAAACACATACATCAACACACACACACACACACATACACACACACGCACGCACGCACGCACGCACGCACACACGCGCGCGCGCACACACGCACGCACACACACACGCACGCAGCACGCACACACACACACACACACACACACACACACACACACACACACACACACACACACACACACACACACGCACGCACTCACGCACGCACACACACACGTATACACACACACACACACACACACACACACACACACACACACACACACACACACACACACACACACACACACACACACACACACACACACACACACACACACACACACACACACACACACACACACGCACGCACACACGCACGCTCTCTCTCTCTCTCTCTCTCTCTCTCTCTCTCTCTCTCTCTCTCTCTCTCTCTCTCTCCTCTCTCTCTTTCTCTCTTTTCCCCAGCTCTCAGACTTGACAATCCTTTTTCTTTAAAGCCACTGCGTTCATCCAGCGCCAGTTGTGTTCCGAGCTGTGTAGGAGGAGGGGTGGGTGGAGGGTGGGTATAGTGAGGAGGGCAATACAGTTACCTTGGAGAGACTATTGCTGGAATCTATGGCTCGGCTGGAACCTCTGTGGGTAGTATTGAGAGGGGTGGATTGCAGGTTCCACTCCAGGGGTTAGGGCAGATCTGACAGTTTCAGAGCGTGGCTGTGTGCTGTCTCTTGTGATAGCCTCTTGCAGGGAGACAGTTCCACTGTGCCTGGTTCTCCACACTTCAGTCGTCTGAGGGACTCTGGAACCCTGAATCCATGGGCTCCACCAGGAGTGTAAGAGCGCCAAGAGTTCACAAGTCATGCGCCTTTCCTGCCTCCTTGTTGGCCTACAGCATTGAACTCGTTTTCATCTCTGAGTTTTCCCCCCTAAGACCAGCGTTAGCGATTTCCATCGGCTGACCGTAGCAACCCCTGACCTCTGACCTGCAAAGTAGTTTATTAGTGCCATGAACAGCTGCTTTTCAACGGGCTACGATGTCGGATCTTCTGACGTCAGTTCCTCCCAATCCTCCCACCTCCTCACCTTCCCTGCCCCCAGCCATTCCCACCTTCCTCCCCCCACGCAGTTAAATCATGCACACGCTGGAGGTTTCCGTCCACGGAAGAGATCGTGTGGATTTACGTGTGCTGTTAGTGAAGGCACTATTTTTCCCTCTGTCTGTCTGTCTGTCTGTCTGTCTGTCTGTCTGTCTGTCTCTCTCTCTCTCTCTCTCTCTCTCTCTCTCTCTCTCTCTCTCTCTGTCTCTGTCTCTCTCCAGCGACAGTGTTTAAACCTGTCAACCAGGTACGTGAACGCTCTTGGTAAATCAAAAGGAAGAAGTACCGAAGAGCACCTGCATTTACTTATATAAGGCCTCAAAAGGCGCACAATTATGGTCAGTTAAAGAAATCCAACTCTAGTGTTTATTGTGTACATTTTGTATGCTTTTCTGTCAGTTTGTTGTTGCCAACTATGACATGCTACCTTGCTGTATGAAGTATCATTATTGGTGTTGTTGTATTGTTGCTGTTAACCACTAGGAAAGGCGAACGAATTCGATCTAGGCAAACGGGAACACTAATACATTATTCCTGTCTGGATGTCATAGCGAATGGCATGATGGGATCACTCTCTTGGCTAACTAAATGAAAAGGCAGGCTCGACTGGTTTGTTCATTAGAGACCGTGCGGTGTGGTCGGTACAGAGAAGGGACTTAACTCTGGCGAATGAAATTGGCTGGTGGACAGCTTGTGCGGCTGTATTCATATTCTACCTCTGGGGGGTTTGAAGACTTGAGGGAGCGTGTGTCTGTGACAGAGAGAGAGAGAGAGAGAGAGAGAGAGAGAGAGAGAGAGAGAGAGAGGAGAGAGAGGGGGGGAGGGGGGGCGGGGGTTGGGGCGGAGGGAGGGGGAGGAGGGGGGGAGGGGGGGGGGGGGGGGGGGGGGGGGGGGGGGGGGGGGGGGGGGGGGGGGGGGGGGTGAAACAGAGGTCAGAAAGGTGTGTGCGTGTCTATGTTTCTGTCTCTCTTATCTCATTTGTACTTTTTTTTCTGTCTTGTCTTTTCTTTTTTTCTTTCTTTCTTTCTTTTTCTTTCTTTCTCTCTCTCTCTCTCTCTCTCTCTCTCTCTCTCTCTCTCTCTCTCTCTCTCTCTCTCTCTCTCTCTCTCTCTCTCTTTCTTTCTTTTTTCATTTCTTTTAACTGTTTGTCTGACTGTCTGTCTATTCGTCTGTCTGTCTGTCTGTCTTGTTCACTCTTTGTCTGTCGATCTATATCTCTGTTCGTTAAACAGTTGCTAACCCTACTCAGGGTGGGGATAGATTTTTTTAAAAAGGAAGGGGGGGGGGGGGGGGGGGGGCGTGGGAGGGGATCTAACAACAAATCAGCAAACACAAACAAGAACAAACGCTCAGTAACATCCATGCTTGTCCGTTGTTGTTATTGTTCTATGATGAAAACAATAATGATAATAATAGTAATGATAATAAAACTATTAATAATAGTAATGATGACAATAATGATAATAATTATAATAATGATGATGATGATGACAATAATAATATTGCTATTATTGTTGTTGTTGAAGAAGATTAAGAATTGTCCTGTTTGATATGATGTGTGTTTGTGGTGCTGTGGTGTGTGTGTGTGTGTGTGTGTGTGTGTGTGTGTGTGTGTGTGTGTGTGTGTGTGTGTGTGCGCGCGCCCTTCCATCTGAGTCTTTCAATGCTTCTCTCTATCTCTGTCCGCCGAATTGACCTACAACACACCCTCCCCTTACCGCCACTCCCAAACCACCAACTCCACCTTCCTCCCCCCATCTCTTTCCATCTCACCACCCTTCACCCCTTTCCCTGCACCCTCAGGTCATCATCTGTTTAATACAGTGAGTATAAAAGACATATGAATAGGATGATCACGCAGGTCCTGTTTCATTTCAGGCACAGCAAGCCAACGACGCTGCAGGAGACACGGGCGACACGTCCTTGACCCACGATGACCAGGTCAGTGGAGGTTTCCATGGCACGTTTCCATCAATCACAAACGGACGTCTCTCTCTCTCTCTCTCTCTCTCTCTCTCTCTCTCTCTCTCTCTCTCTCTCTCTCTCTCTCTCTCTCTCTTCTTCTTCTTCTTCTTCTTCTTCTTCTTCATGGGTCCATGTTTGTGGCTGCTGTGCTCGTGCATACAATTTATTCATGGGGAATATATTATGCGGGCATGTATCTGTGCTTGCATGAGCATGATAGGCGGCTGTAAGTGTGTACAAAGGCGGCCTGTGAGCACAGTGTGCAGTGGGGGAGAGTTTTGTGTTCATATTCCATTAGACAGGTAGACCGACAGGTTTTCAGGCAAAGAAGCAGGCAAATCTTAAGCAGACTGGCATTTCTATAACGTGGACCATGTAACATGTCTAGACACACAGCTCGCACATACACGCTTGCATGCACACATCATTGCTCTCTCTCTCTCTCTCTCTCTCTCTCTCTCTCTCTCTCTCTCTCTCTCTCTCTCTCTCTTACATCAGACTTATGCACGCGAACACACCACACAAATGCGAGCGCGTTCGGCTACGCGCGCGCGCGCGCGCGCACGCACACACACACACACACACACACACACACACACACACACACACACACACACACACACACACACGCACGCACGCACGCACGCACGCACGCACGCACGCACGCACGCACGCACGCACGCACGCACGCACGCACGCACGCACGCACACACACACACACACACACACACACATGCATGCATGCACGCATGCAACAAACACACGCACACACGCACACACACAGACACACACATACATACGCGGGCGCGCGCGCGCACGCACACACGCACCACTAATATTCTCTGCCTCTGTCTCTGGATCTGTCTAGATCTGTTTATGTCTCTCAGTATTTCTGGCTCTGTCTCTCTCTGACAAATGTATATATTACTTCTTGGTTGATTCTGTCTCTATCTCTCTGTCTCTGTGTGGCTGTCTCTCTGTTCCTGTCTCTGCCTCTGACTCTGTATCAGGGTGTATATCTGTGTGTGTGTGTGTGTGTGTGTGTGTGTGTGTGTGTGTGTGTGTGTGTGTGTGTGTGTGTGTGATTCCCTTTCTCTCTGGCTTACATACGCGCGCGCGCGCGCCAGCGTGCACACACGCACGTACACGTACTCACACGCACGCACTCGGGCGCGCGCGCTCACGGACACACACACACACACACACACACACACACACACACACACACACACACACACACACTCACACACTGCTCACACACACACACACACACACACACACACACACACACACACACACACACACACACACACTGCTCACACACACACACACACACACACACCACACACACACACACACACACACACACACACACATTGCTCACACACACACACACACACACACACACACACACACACACACACACACACACAACACACACACACACACTCACACTGCTCACACACACACACACACACACACACACACACACACACACACACACACACACTGCTCACACACACACTCACACACACACTCACACACACACACACACACACACACACACACACTCACACACACACTCTCACTCACACACACACACACACACACACACACACACACACACACACACACACACACACACACACACACACACACACACACACACACACACACACACACACACACACACACACACACACACACACACACACACACACACTCACTCACTCACTCAACACTCAAGCCAACAGATCCACACCGATCCGCACTCTTGTTGTTGTCCTGTGTGTGCAGACGCCCTGCCAATTCTGCGGACGCAAACTGCTGGCTGTCCAGGCGCCCCGAAAACCGGCCGCCCCCCCGTCAAACCCAAAGCCAAACCCAAACCCATACCCACACCCACGCCCACCCCCGCGCCCAAAGCCAAACCCAAGCCCAAAGTCCGCAAGGTGGATATGACCAGGATACGGACGGCGACGGCATTCCGGATTACCTCGACGACGATGACGACGGAGATGGGCATCCCTGATGACCAGGACGACGATGATGATGGGGACGGGATCCCTGACGACGAAGAAATCGACACGGACGGGGACGGCATTCCGGACTACCTGGACGACGACGATGATGGCGATGGGATTCCTGACGATGAGGATGATGACGACGACGGCGATGGCATCGCCGACGATCTGCAGAAAGATACCGATGGTGACGGGATTCCGGATTACCTGGATGACGACGATGATGGTGACGGAATCCCCTGATGAGGAAGATGATGACGACGACGGGGATGGCATCGCCGATGATGATTTGCAGAAAGACACCGATGGGGACGGAATTCCGGACTACCTTGACGACGACGATGACGGCGATGGGATCCCTGACGATGAAGACGATGACGACGATGGCGATGGAATTCCTGATCACCTAGAAGACTCAGACGGTGACGGAATTCCGGATCATTTGGACGAGGATGCGGACGGGGACGGAATTCCGGACGACCTGGAAAAAGACACAGACGGAGATGGAATTCCGGATTATTTAGATGATGACGATGATGGTGATGGTATCCCCGATGACCAGGACGATGATGATGATGGCGACGGAATACCCGATGATAAAGAAAAAGACACCGATGGCGATGGTATCCCGGACTACCTCGACGATGACGACGATAATGATGGAATTCCCGATGATCTGGATGATGATGACGACGGCGACGGAATACCAGATTACAAACAGAAAGATTCAGACGGCGATGGTATTCCAGATTACTTAGATGACGACGACGATAATGATGGAATACCAGACGACCAAGACGATGACGCTGACGGTGATGGCATTCCTGACGATAAGGAGAAAGATACGGATGGCGATGGGATACCAGACTACCTTGATGATGACGACGATAATGATGGAATACCTGATGACCAAGACGATGACGATGATGGCGATGGCATTCCGGACAATCAGGAGATAGATACTGATGGAGATGGAATTCCGGATTATCTAGATGACGACGATGATAACGATGGAATCCCTGACCATTTAGACGACGATGCGGATGGTGACGGAATTCCGGATTATCAGGAAATTGACACGGACGGCGATGGTATACCAGACTATCTTGACGACGACGATGATAATGATGGTATCCCAGACGACGAAGACGATGATGCTGATGGTGACGGAATTCCGGATTATCAGGAAATCGATACTGACGGTGATGGGATCCCGGACTATCTCGACGACGACGATGACAATGATGGTATACCTGATGATGAAGATGATGATGCTGACGGTGACGGAATCCCAGATTCCCAAGAAGTTGATACAGACGGGGATGGAATCCCGGATTATCTAGATGATGACGATGATAACGATGGTATCCCGGATCATCTAGATGAGGATGCAGATGGAGACGGAATTCCTGACTATCAAGAAATAGACACGGATGGCGATGGAATCCCGGACTATCTAGATGACGACGATGACAATGATGGTATACCTGATGATGAAGACGATGACGATGATGGAGATGGGATACCCGATGATCAAGAAATCGATACCGACGGCGACGGAATCCCTGATTATCTAGACGATGATGCTGATGGCGATGGTATTCCTGACGACAAGGAAAAGGATACGGATGGGGACGGAATTCCGGACTACCTGGACGATGACGACGATAACGATGGTATCCCTGACGACCTTGATGACGACGATGATGGGGATGGAATCCCCGATGACCAACAGATCGACTCTGATGGCGATGGCATCCCAGATTATTTGGATGATGACGACGACAATGACGGAATACCAGACTCTGAAGACGACGATGCCGATGGGGACGGAATTCCGGATGACCAGGAAATCGATACGGACGGTGACGGAATTCCAGACTATTTGGATGATGATGATGATAACGATGGTATACCGGACGAGTTAGATGACGACGATGATGGAAATGGAATTCCAGACGAACAAGAAATCGACACGGATGGTGACGGAATTCCGGACTATTTAGACGATGATGATGACAATGATGGTATTCCTGATGAATTAGATGATGACGCCGATGGTGACGGAATACCGGATAGTTTGGAAGGGGACAATGACGGAAACGGAATTCCAGATTATCTGGAAATTGACACCGATGGGGATGGCGTTCCGGATTATCTGGATAATGATGATGATGGAGATGGTATCTCCGATGCCCAAGAAGATGATGATGATGATGATGTTCCTGACGATTTAGGGAAGATCGATTTAGATGAAAATGGGGTGCCAGATTACAAACAAATCGATACGGATGGAGACGGAATCCCTGACTACATAGATGATGACGACGACAATGATGGTATCCCGGATGATGAAGACGATGACGACGATGGGGACGGAATTCCGGACATACAGCAGATTGATACTGATGGTGACGGAATTCCTGATTATCTAGATGACGATGATGATGGTGACGGAATTCCAGACAGTGAAGATGAAGATGCTGATGGCGATGGAGTGCCGGATGATGAAGAAGACGACACAGATGGTGACGGGATTCCGGATTATCTTGATGACGATGATGACAACGATGGAATTCCGGACTCCAAGGACACGGATAAGGACGGCAATGGAATACCCGATTTTATGGAGAAAGACACTGATGGTGACGGAATTCCGGATTATCTCGATGACGATGATGACAATGATGGAATTCCAGACATTCTTGACAAAGATGATGACGGGGACGGAATTCCACCCTGACGACAAAGAAGATTTTGATGGCGACGGAATTCCGGATTATCTAGACCCTGACGCAGATGGCGACGGAACCAGACAACCTTCCAGATTCAGATGGAGATGGAATACGGACCAGTTCGACGACGACGACGACAATGATGGGATTCCTGATCTTGAAGAGGACACAGACGGAGACGGGATTCCGGACTACCTCGATCCGGATGCTGATGGGGACGGGATTCCGGACAAACAGCAGGACAAGGACGGAGACGGAATTCCGGACTACCTGGACGACGATGATGACGGGGATGGGATCGCGGATGGCCAGGAGGGTCACTGCACCAAGGACAAGTGTCCAGCCACCGCCAAGGCCAAGAAGAAAAAGACCCGGGACATTACGTTCTGGAGTCGGGTGGCGAATATCCTTCGTCAGATGATCCAAGCTGCCGTGCGGGCAAGGAGCAGAAAAAGAAACTTCCTCCTCCAAGCCGACCCCTGTGGCGCAAAAACCCCATGAGGAAAAGTACGACCTGTTCGACCTCATCAAATCCAAGTTCTTCGGTGGGGGTGATAAGAAAGATGATGGTGATGACGACGACAATGATGACGACGACGACGACGACGGTGACGACAAGAAAGGGAAGGAGAAAGGACCCGGTAAAAGCTCAAAAACCCAAACCTGGTTCCAATCCCAAAACCTGCTGCCCAGCAAGCTCAAAAGCCTCCCGTGAAATCCCCACCGCAGAAGACCCAGCAGAAAGTTCAGCAGCCGGTGAAGACCCAGGCCAAACCAGCCGGCCAGCAACAGGCCAAGACCCAGCAGCAGAAATGATGAGCAAGCAGCAGCAACAACTGTTAGCTGCGAAGCTGCAAGCGGCTAGAGCCAAACAGCACAAGCCGCAGGAAAGAAACCACCCCAAGCCCAGAAGCCGGTACAGGCAAAGAAACCGGTCCCTGCTCAGAAACCAGTCACGGGGAAAAAACCGGTGGTTCCTCAGAAAGTGGCGGCCGGCCAGAAACCAGTTCCCAAACCGGCAATCAAGAAACCGGTCCCTGCCGGTCAGAAACCAGTGGCAGGTCAGAAACCGGTGATGGGGAAAAAACCGGTGACACCCCCCAAACCGGCGACGGGTCAGAAACCGGTAGCGGCCGGAAAGAAGCCTATGGCCGCACCAGCAACAGGGGCGAAGAAACCGCCACAAACCGCGCCGAAAACGACCGGAAAGCAGGCGGGTAAAGTCACAGGGGGCGCTTGAAGAGCGACAAGGGCAAGAACCTTGATTACCCAGGGCAGAGAACTCTTGGCAAAGAGAAGAGGTCAGCGGATACCGCTGGTTGTCTGCAGGTCTGGAGGGAGGTGGTGGGGATGGATGAAGGAGAAAGATGCAGCGCTGTGATTCTGCAGTTTGCCGACGCTTCCGACATTCCTGCGCACTTTCTCGCCTACATGCCTTTTGCCAAGTGTTTTTTTTTTTTTTTTTTTTTTCCTCCTCCCCTTTCTCAGTCTGTTCTTCTTCCTTGTTTTTCGTTCTGTCTTTTTTTTTTTCTTTTTTTTCTTTTTCTTTTTTTTTTTCCTTTTTTTTCCTTTCTTTTCTTTTTTCTTCTTTTTTGTTTTCTTTTTTGATTTCTTTATTTTTGACGGGTGCTTTCTTTCTTCATTATTTTCAATCCTTCTCCGGTTTCCTCTTTGCATGTCTGTTCGTCTTTGTTCGTTTTTTGTTTTTTTTTTTTTATTTTTGTTAATTTTTTTTTCCCGTTTTCCCTAATGTTTTCCGTGTGACATCTGAAGCAATATGTCTGTCTGGCAGTCTGCTTTATTTTTCCTCTCCCCCCCCCCCCCCCCCCCCCCCCCCCCCCCCCCCCCCCCCCCCCCCCCCCCCCCCTTCTCTCTCGTCTTCCATCCAGCCCTATCCCACTTCTCTTCGCATACAAAACCCACCTTCTATTCCCCCCCCCCCCCCCCCCCCCCCCCCCCCCAGCACTCCTTCTCTGTCTTTTCTTTCGGCCGGCTCCTATTCCACGATGCTCACTAGAACTAGCCAATTGTCGTCTGGTTCTCCCATTCGTTGATGCGCATGTCCTGAAATGGGTTTGGTCGTGTTGGTTGTTTTTTTCCGTCCTTGGGAGAGGGGTGGGGGGGACGGGGAGAGGGGTGGGGGGACGGGGGAGGTTAAGAGTGGAAGGGTGTTGAGAGCGGCAAAAAAAAAAAGGGGGGGGGGGGGGGGGGGGAGTTGTGTTTTCTGAAATATAAGTGCCTATTTAATACTTCTTCGAGGGTATTTTTAGTTCGTTAACAAAATATCGGTACTTGTTAAACGTCTAGATAACGTGACAGGCTTATTTTCTTCGTAAGTTTTTCCCTGATTTTTTATCTAGGTGTGTGTGTTCATTATATGCGGTTCGGGAACTGTTGAAATCATGCTTATTTTATTTCATTATTAAAATTTTTTTTCTTTACAAAGGAAATGAGATTGTGGTTATCTCTTCTGTTTTGTTCATATCATTGCATATTTGTTTTGTAGGGAAATGAGAGTTTGGTTTATGCATGCGGTTTTGTGCATGTTATTATTGCGTATTTGTTTTTCGTTTTAATGAATTGATCTATTACAAGTTTATTTTAAATGATTTGAACTTTTCAAACTTTGGGCGGAAGAGATGGGAATGGGGCTTTCGCTTCCTTCCTTTCTGATTAATGTTTGCTTTGTTTTGCTCTGTTCATTGCTGGAATAGTATGTAAGTTGCTATGTAGGTTTTTCCCCGTAGTTCTTAAGTTTTTGTTTGTTTTTGTTTGTTTGTTTTTTTTTTTTCTTTTTTTTTCTTTTTTTTTCTTGTTTGTTGAAAAATTGACTATCATGTACAATTACTTCAGAAGTATGTGAACCATTGTGCCTCTGCCCCCACATAGGGATTCTGTCCGTTTGTCTGTCTCTCGTTCTTCCACTCCCCATCCCTGCCTTCCCTGCGTCCCGCATCTTACAGAAGACAGACAAAACGAACCTGCAAGTGCTGACCATGTCAAGTAACTTAGGCTGTCCAATTACCTCCCCTTGTCACACGCCCTCTGACATTTTAGGAGAAAAAAAAAAGAATTGTTTGTTAGGATCATGATCATCATCGTTATTTTTCGAAGTGTTCGTCACGAAATGTCAGAGGATGCACCTTTGCCGTTTTCAGGTACTGATCTAACTGATGTCATGGAGCGTGTGTGATCGCAAACGTGCATCACAAGTCGGTGTGGAGGACAATAATCTAAGCATCGCCATTTGAATTTTTTTTGAAAAGTGTATTGAATTGAATGGATTGATATTTTGTTCCATTTAACATCTATTTGATGATGTGACTGAATGATTATTAGATACGTGTAATGTACATTTAAGGGTTTATTAGATGCGTGTACTGTATGCTACAGGGTTTGTTCTGGCTGAATTACTAGGAGTTAAGATGTAAGATGTTCAGCAGAGATACAGTCGTTTAATGTACAAAATCATGAAGATTTTTTTTTTCTAAATCAAATGAAAATTAACTCCAGGGGTGAAAGTTAGTGATGTCTTTCGTTTGGGCTGGTTAATTCGGTGCTTGATTGGTGTGTTTGATGACAGCTCAAGATTTGTGGATTGTAAAGCGCTTAGAGCTTGGTCTCTAGCCGAGAATAGGCGCTATATAAATATTCATTATTATTATTAATTAGGCCACTTCAAGCTGAAAAAGTTAGACTGGAAACCGGAGTGATTGGGTTTAAATCGAATGTTATGGCAGAACGCGTAGATCTTAGAGTATTTGGAGCATAGTTTAAGCGTGTGTGATCTCACTGAATTAAAAACAAAAATGATGTGACTGTAATTTTCTTCATTTCTTTTTCATTGTTTTTACGATATATTTTGATGGTGTATTTTTGTTTGTGTAGTGTTCATTGTATGCAGCTCCCACCACAGTAGATGCCAAAACTACCGATTACATTTTTCAGTGATCGATTTTTTGTTGTTACTTTGTGAATTATATGTACATAAATAATGTTCGGTTTCTGCTGCTTTGAGATTTTCCCATATTCGGTGCAAATCATTCTCAAGTTAATGTCACCTCATGTTTGTGTACCCAATGACCTTGAGATGCTTATCCCAGTTAAAATGGTTTCTTATTTTTCTTTTCTTTTTTTTTTTCTAACATGTTAAATCATAAATGTCACTGCCGTTCTTTTGTCGTTTTCCCGGCTAAGCCCTTCCCCCAATGTTCCTGTTTATTTCCCTTTCCTTTCCACGCTTGACTGACATGACAAACACTGACGAATTGGTTGACACTATGACAGCAATGACGTCAGAAACTGGTCATCAGCATGTCGTAAATATCAAAGTTTCGTCATATTTTGGCTGGGTTTTCGCCACGTAGAATGCGTATGCGAAATTTTCGCCGGAACTGCACGTCCGGCACATTTTGGTCTTCCGTCATTATTTCCTCCACCTCCATTTTTTTTTTTTTTTTTTTTTTTTTTTTTTTTTTTAACTTAGCTTTGTTTTGTGAAGATCTTCTCCAAACGAAGAAGAGCTTGTTAAATATCAGACGAATACCTGTGGTAGAGAAATACACCAGTTTTTTTTGTTTGTTTTTTTTTTTTTTTTTTTTTTTTTTGTTGTTGTTTTTTAAGTAACTCAAGTTTCGTGACATGAACGTGTGTGACTACATTTTGTCACAAAAATCGGTGCAATTACATTCTTGAGAGAGAGAGAGAGAGAGAGAGAGAGAGAGAGAGAGAGAGAGAGAGAGAATGTGAAGCATCGAGTATCGGTAGCCTAAAATACTTCAATCATTTATTTCGCTCCTATTCCTCCTGACCCCACAATCCCCTCCAGTTTTAAGGTCTTTCTTACTCATCCCCCCCCCCCCCCCCACACACACACACACACACACACACACACACACACACACTTTACATCTATTTCCCAGAGCTGTCATCACCCCCATCCTACACAACAATGGCAGTGACATCGTAACGGATGTGACGTTGCCGTCGTCTTCTGTTTCTTCCAGTCGGAGATGTTTGACGTCACACCCCCCCCCCCCCCCCCCCCCCCCCCCCCCCGCTTCTCCCCCCCCCCCCCCCCCCCCCCCCCCCCCCCCCCCCCCCTCCCTCCCCTTCCTTCTCCCTCCCCCCCCCCCCCCCCCCTACCTCCCTCCCCTTCCTTTCTCTCCAGTCTTATTCGTCCACCTCATTAGATCATTGACGTACATCTCTAGAAAGATGAAGTCGCTATGTGAACCTTCTTCAATCTGTCTGTCTCATGCTTTTTTCATATGCTTACGAGGTGTTCGTCACCTGCCTAACACCATGACACAAAATAACTGTGATAAGTCAGAGTATTAAGAGAGACCACCGACTCCAAAATGTTTTGGGGGGATGTCAACCGGTCCCGGAGTCTTTCTCCTCTCTCGTCGTTTGACTTGGAGTGGAGTTCTTCCAGTTGTCAATCCTCACTTTCTGTTTGTCCGTCACCCCCCACCCCACCCCTTCCCACAGTCCACCCACCCACACCCCCACCCCTCCTCCTTTTTTAATCTCCACCATCCATTCTTCATCAAGCGTGTCTCGTCCTGTTCAGTAGCCAGCTGGAGAATAGTGAGCGGTTTTGTTTGTTTGTTTGTTAAAGATTGGATACAAAGTTTTGACAACTGGAGAGTCGTTTCGCTTTTGTAACGAATACCATACGCATCATTTCCGATTGAGGCAAAACGATGGAAACGGATTTGTTGATATAGTTGGCCTTTAGGTTGATGACAGAAAAACAGAAAAGGCACGGAGGGAGGGGGGGCGGGCTTGTTTAGAATGATAAGCAGACCCTTTAAAAGGAATAAAATGATCACACACACGCACGCACGCACGCACGCACACACACACACACACACACACACACACACACACACACACACACACACACACACACACACACACACACATACGCACACAACACACACACACACACACACACACACACACACACACACACACACACACACACACACACACACACACACAGATTTCTTGGCATCTGAACAATGTCTTCACCTTGACTGGCAATGACAGGCCTGTTTCTGTGAAGGAAGCAGCTTCACTTGTTCTGGTGGGAGGAAAAATAATAAAATAAGGAGAGAGAGAGAGAGAGAGAGAGAGAGAGAGAGAGAGAGAGAGAGAGAGAGAGAGAGTTTGAAGAAAAGACAAAACACGAACAGTTGTACTCGAGTTCATTGGCCTGTTTGGGTAAAACAGTAACGACAATAACAACAACAAAGGCGACTTAATCCGAGGCAATGTCCGTGACGAAAAGGCAACAGAGTAGCCTCGTATGATGCCCTGGAAGTCTTAGAAGAGTTGGTTCTGAAACAAAAAGGGCCGTAACTGCTAGACTGTGTTCATCCCAAAGTGGCCATCTTGTAACCCCGTAAATTAAACACCAAATAATGTCAAAAAAAAAAAAAGATTTTTTTTTTCTCTGGGGTGGATGTGTTGTTTGTTTTTTGTTTTTTTACATTTGTATACTGATGAATTCACGTGAGACGGAGTAGTAACGGTTAAACTACGAACTGCTGATTAAAATCCACGGACACGTATCCAAGAAAGGGAGACTGCTCTCAGTATGGAAGTTAAGCCAGTGAAAGCTTTGGCCTTGAGAGTGTTGGTCCTGTATTCATATATTCATTTTGTTCTTGTGTGTGTGTGTGTGTGTGTGTGTGTGTGTGTGTGTGTGTGTGTGTGTGTGTGTGTGTGTGTGACTGGACAACTTACAGTTTTTATGTGTGAGATGAGTAGAGGCTCCTTTTCAAACTTAGCTGTATATGTACCGTTGTGTTGGTATTGGAGTGAGCCTTCTTGTGTATGTGCATTCATTCGTGTGTGTGCGTGCGCGCGTGCGCGGTGTGTGTGTGTGTGTGTGTGTGTGTGTGTGTGTGTGTGTGTGTGTGTGTGTGTGTGTGTGTGTTGTCTGTTGAGGTCTGTCGATTTACGCACGCAAAAGAAAAAAAAAAAAGAAGAGAAGAACCTGAGGCTGGAAGGGGGCGGGGGATAGCAAGGAGAGAATGGGATGTTTTTTCTCCCGGCAGATCCACAAAGAGTGACGAGTCTGTTTGATCTTCCTAACAGTCTGGTATGCTGGAGAAACCTTGTCTTTCCATTTTTTCATAAGCCCTGTTTACTTTACCCAGTCTCTCCCTACAAATAACAGTCATTCCTCTCTCTCTCTCTCTCTCTCTCTCTCCCTCTCTCTCTCTCTCTCTCTCTCTCTCTCTACCCGTTTTTCTCTCTCTTTGTTACCCTCCCACTAACTCCACTTCGGTATTCCTTCCCCGCTCCATTCCCCGCTCCATCTGTCTGTCCTCTCTCTGTCTCCTCTGCCTCTCTCTCTCTCTCTCTCTCTCTCTCTCTCTCTCTCTCTCTGTTTACGAGCTTACTGACTGTCCATACCAACACTTCAGACAGAAGCTTACCGACATTGATCATCTGTATGGCAAAGGGAGACGGAACGAACTAACAAAGGGAGATAAACAAAGTACCTTGAAAGGAGTCACGTTTGGTCAGAAGACTGACATTTTCAACCCCTTTAGAGAACACGTAGGGTGACTCCAAAGCGGAGCGGAGTTTGTCAGATCTTATACGTTGCGTGTGCTGTCCTGTTTATCACGTCATCGTGTCGTGTGCATACCCTCGGTAAAGTTCAGAAACACTCACGATACAAAAAGCACCTCAACCGCGCACCTGTGCCATGAGCATGGACCCGAGAACTTCCCCCACCGTGTAGAAGAGCTCATGAAAAGGTGATGGGGATTCGCCAGGCATTACCACATCTACCCATGTTGTAAAAGACTGGAGACAGCAGCAACCCACTATTGCTGTGCTATGACTCAAAGGTGTTAAAGCTAACGAATACTGGCCAGTTCGTTTGACTGTGCAATTATTTTATTTTTGTTTTTGTTTTTTTTTTTTTTTTTTTTTTTTTTTAACAAATACTTGAAAAATGAGTACGGAAAACGCATCCGATTACGCGAAATCGACGACGGCAAAAAAGAAAGAAAAAAAGGAGATCATTTTCACTTGAAAGATAAGGGAAATAATCAACAAAATCTTGGCATAGCTTTAAATGCTCTTGAACATGACGTTACGTTTATACGATCTGTTTGTTTGAGGTGACGTCGTTTATGGGTCAACACGAGCGTACTATATACAGTCTCCCCCCGAAAACCGGTGGAAGAACAAACACAGTCTGTGGTGCGTCCTTTCAGAATGAGGCTGAAGATCGTTTTGGCTTTAGTAGAGAAGACGACTACCTTGATGTAATTCCACTTGCATGTTTTACATTGTGATTTGTTGGTTGGTTCAATGTTATTTACCGATTGATTTTCAGGTTGTTTTATTTTACTGATATGATTTTCTTTGTTTGGAGCGTGAGGTAACTCTGATTCAAGGGAATTTTCTATGTTGTTGAGATGTGAATAGTTTAGCTACCTTGTCAAAACAGCTTCTCTTGTTTGTTTGTTTTTCCAGGATATGTTTCCACACACCCCCCCCCCCCCCCCCCCCCCCCCCCCCGATGGTCTGATTTGCTCTGCTTTGTGGTTAACTTTTCTGTGTGCGAGTTTAACAATCCAGAGTAAGATCCGTGTGGCAGGCTAAGCTGGACTATGGTTATCAGAACTTGAACAACTAACCAGCAATAAACTATGTGTTTGTTTGCGTGGGATACGGTCATTTCATTTATTTCTTGTCATTAATCGGTTTGAATCCTAACCATTTATTGAAAATCTGATACGGCTATTGAGAGAGAGAGAGAGAGAGAGAGGGGGGGGGGGGGTCCTGGACATAATGGACTACATGTGGTTTTCCTTACGAGAGAAGTCTGGCAGGCGAGTGTGCTGAGATGTTGGCGCATGCGTATGCGTGCTGTTTGTACTCTAAACAGGGAAGCGTCGCCGCCAACATATCATCTCCTATCTGGTCTACCTCCCTCTTATCTTGTCTGGAAGCAAGCTCTCTCTCTCTCTCTCTCCTCTCTCTCTCTCTCTCTCTCTCTCTCTCTCTCTCTCCTCTCCAGACAATACACCCACTCCACCCCCTACCTCATCTCTCTCTCCTCTCTCTCTCTCTCCTCTCTCTCTCTTTCCTTTCTCCCCTTTTTCTCTTTCTCTCGCTCTCTCGCTCCTCAGACAATCCATCCTCTCTCACGGCTCCCTCGGCCATCTCTCTCTCTCCTCCCCCCCCCCCCTCTCGCTTCCCTCCCTCCTCCCCCTCTCGTCTCTCTCCTCTCTCGCTCTCTCCAGACAATCCACCCCCCCTCCCCCTCCCCTATTTCCTCCCCTCCCTATTCCCCCCCCTTTTCTCCCCCTTTCTCTTTCTCCCCGCTCTCTCTCTCTCTCCTCCCTCTCTCCCCCATCTCTCTCCCCTCCTCTCTCTCTCTCTCTCCTCTCGCTCGCTCGCTCGCTCTCGCTTCTCTCTCTTTCCCCTCTCCTCCCTCCCCCCCCCCTCCCCCCCCCTCCTCTTCTCTCTCACCGACCCCCCCCCTCTTCCTCCCCCCCCCCCCCCCCCCCCCCCCCCCCCCCCCCCCCCCTCATTCGAATGAAACTGTCGTCTTTCCAAAAATCTGTTGATATATTTGTAAACTATGCACTGAAAGAGGGAGAAAGTTTAAACTATTCGAGCATAAATATTTTATAGTAGAAAGAACGTTTTATACGTTTCTTCTTTGTTCTTTATTTCCTTTGTTTGTTATGATTTCTTTCTTTCGTTCCTTCTCTCTGTCTGTCTTTCGTTCTCTCTCTCTCTCTCTCTCTCTCTCTCTCTCTCTCTCTCTCTCTCTCTCTCTCTCTCTCTCTCTGGGGGGATGGAGGGGGCGACCTTCTCTTTCTTTATCTATTTGTTTATGTGTTTGTTTACTCGTTTTGTTTACTTCTTTACTTGTTTTACTGTTTTGCATCCTCATGTTACAGTTGGTAGCTTTCCAAAATTACAATTTCTCCCCCTTTTCTCCCCCCCCCCCCCCCCCCTCCCCCCGTGTGTACATGCACGTGTATGTATGTTTGCGCGCGCGCGCGTGTGCGCAGCGGGCATGCATAGGCTACTACTTGTACGTTTGTTCAATGTTCAAATGGACATGGTGGAAAAAAATCATGTACGCGGATAACCTCTCTGTAGAAAAGTCTAAAAAAGAAAAGCGGATAGAGGAAGTAGGAGGTGTGAGGGGACGAGAGGGAGGGAGGGGGGGGGGGGGGTGTTTCTTTCTCTGTCTTACAGAACGAACATCGAAGCATGAGTCACGTGTCTTGTCCTGAGCAAAAACATGTTGAACAGAAAACAACAACAAACAACAACAACAACGAAATGTCTTGTCTCTTCGTGCAAAGTCGTTCGACCCTTTTTGCTGTCAGCTTATGACCCTATGTAAGAGTACCAAAGTCCAAACGGGGTCACCTGTTTTTTTTTTTTTTTTTTTTTTTTTTTTTTTTTTTGTTTATGGATGATTGCCAATATCTTCGTGACTGCTCTGTATGGTGTGCTGTTTGTTGCTGCTGACTGTAGACAATGCGGCGTGGTAGGCCTATTGTGTGACGTGAAACTTCTGTCTTCTTTCATTTTTTTTTTTTTTCTTTCTTTCTTTTCAAACGTAAATCTTTGACTGTACGTATAATCTCGCTAAACGTTTCTTTCCTTGTGTGATAAGGATGTGTGAAGAAACCTTGGCTTGTTTTCATCATCATCATCATCATCATCATCATCATCATCATCATCATCATTATTATTACTATTATTGTTATTATCATTATTATTATTATTATTATCATTAGTGTTGTTGTTGTTGGTTGTTATTGTTATTGCTGCTGTTATAATTGTTGTGGTTGTTGTTATCGTCACCATCATCATTTTTATTAATAAATTGATACTGCTGTTCTTGCTGTTACTATCATCATCATCGTGGTTACCTTTGTTTTTGGTGCCGCTGTTGCTGTAAATCGACAGCTAAAATTATCAAAACACACTTGTAATCCATTGATTAGGTTACATCCGGGTAACTTTACGCCGACAACCACGTAAAGTAAAGAGATAACGATAGTCGTCGGGGGGGAGGGGGGGGGGGGGGGCGGGGGGGGGGCAACCCTGAGGATTGAGAAGAAGGGGTGGATGTTTTCTGCTGAGGTGAGAAGAAGGGAAGCCCAGAGGAAACACCACTGTGGCCCCCATCAGACCGTGAGAACCACGCACAAACTCGGACTGTCAGACTGACATTTCTTTTTCTTGCATGCCGAGAGAAGTGTACTGGCTGCCTGTGTCAATGCCAGATCGATGCCCTTCCTGCCAAGGGAACGGGCTGATAGACAGACCTGTGCCTCGTGTAAGGTTGTGAGCAGCGATTTGGGCAATCAACAACGACGACAAAAAAAAAAAAAAGCACTCTTCTTGATTTGGAAAAATATCGTAAAATGGTGGTGATATTGTCAGTTTATCCTACAGGACGACATGAGGTTATGTTGTCAAATGTATGCATTATTTATGTATTTATTTTATGAAACTGCTGATGGTTGAAATTTTTACTAAACTAACTATTCAATTCAGTTCGTGTGTGATTTGTTTGAGACTTTGGGTTATCACTCTGTTGTCTTTTTTTGTGTTTGTTATTTTTTTTTGTTTGTTTGTTAAGCTCTGTCATAAGACGTTTTAAGTAGAGATTTTTGTGATTGCAGTAATAAATCAGAGTGTGAAAATATGCCTTGAGATGGTATCAGATATAAACTTTCCTCTAAATAACTCGAAGGGTGCATGAATTGTATAATCGTCGTCTTTCGTGATTGGTTTCGAGCTGGTGGCGGTATTGGTGGTTGTGGTGGTTGTGTGTGTGTGTGTGTGTGTGTGTGTGTGTGTGTGTGTGTGTGTGTGTGTGTGTGTGTGTGTGTGTGTGTGTGTGTTCAGTGTGTGTGTGTGTTTTTCAATTCGTTGTAATGTATATTCTAGATTCAAACCCACCGGCTCTAGTTCACTGAATTGTTGTTGATGTGATGCACTGGTGTTGGCGGTCTTGCTGTTCGTATATGCCTCTTGTTGCCCGGTAGATTTATTTGCTTTTTTACTGTGAACACAAGCAAACGAATCATTCTGAGATTTCATGATTTCCTACCCCGAAAACCTCAGCTCGAAAACTGTTGATGTTGATGTTCGTGTGATGTTTTGTACGAGTACCTGACCAGTGTTTTTTGTGTGGGTGGATATTTTTTGTTCGTTCATTTTTAATAAACTGAAATGACAAACCGGATTGCTTAGTAGATTATCTTTCAAAGATTTTGTTTTAGAATTAGTCTGCAAGTTTGAATGCGACATAGATGTATTCTTTGAGTGCTTTAGTTACCTTCTGAGCATTAAATGCATCTATTTCCTTGTTTAAGTATTGATTTAATGCGTATTCCATTTACTAATTTATTTCTTTATTGCTTTTCATATATGCAAATGCGTTCAAGAAAATTATAAAGGAGCAATAAAAGTTTCTTTTTTCCCCGTGTCGATTTTGCTCTCTCTCTCTCTCTCTCTCTCTCTCTCTCGTCTCTCTCTCTCTCTTCTCTCTCTCTCTCTCTCTCTCTCTCTCTCCTCTCCTCTCTCTCTCTCTCCGTCTCTCTCTCTCTCTCTCTCTCTCTCTCTCTCTCTCTCTCTCTCCTCTCTCTCTCTCTCTCTCTGCTCTCTGCATGCGTGCGTGTCATGCATGCGCGTGCGTGCATGTGCGTGTGTGTATGCATGCGCGCGTGTGTGTGTGTGTGTGTGTGTGTGTGTGTGTGTGTGTGTGTGCGCGTGCGCGCTCATCACACCATTGACACACTTGTGTATAATTCATCACGTCTGATTCTTCCTTTCTTCTCTCCCTTACAGTAACGTTCTATTTCAATCATTCTGTTTCAATATAACCCTAAATCAGTTCAACAGATATACATACGTCAGGTAGTTGTTAAAATCAATATCAGTACAAAATGCTCACTTGATGTATAATACACATATCTGAATTTCTTAACCACCATATCGATTACCCGTTGTGTGTTGAACTGTGTTATCAAAAGGAAATCAGTGTACTAAGATGTCTTGACAGATAGTGGTCACGTGTTCCGATTGCCCATCCCATAACAAGGACGTTGCAGTCTGATGACCTGATCTGTCTGCCCCATCCCCTCACAATGTTAGTCTGATGACCTGATCTGTCTGCCCCATCCCGTCACAATGTTACAGTGTGATGACCTGATCTGTCTGCCCCATCCCGTCACAATGTTACAGTCTGATGACCTGATCTGTCTGCCCCATCCCATCACAATGTTACAGTCTGATGACCTGATCTGTCTGCCCCATCCCCTCACAATGTTACAGTCTGATGACCTGATCTGTCTGCCCCATCCCCTCACAATGTTACAGTCTGATGACCTGATCTGTCTGCCCCATCCCATCACAATGTTACAGTGTGATGACCTGATCTGTCTGCCCCATCCCATCACAATTTTAGTCTGATGACCTGATCTGTCTGCCCCATCCATATCACAAGGTTACAGTCTGATGACCTGATCTGTCTGCCCCATCCCATCACAATTTTAGTCTGATGACCTGATCTCTGTCTGCCCCATCCCATCACAATGTTACAGTCTGATGACCTGATCTGTCTGCCCCCATCCCATCACAATGTTACAGTCTGATGACCTGATCTGTCTGCCCCATCCATCCCATCACAATATTACAGTCTGATGACCTGATCTGTCTGCCCCATCCAATATCACAATATTACAGTCTGATGACCTGATCTGTTTGCCCCATCCCATCACAATGTTACAGTCTGATGACCTGATCTCTCTACTCCATCCCATCAGAATGTTACAGCCCTTCACTGAAGGTCGTCCTCACCATTAACATAGAATGGTCAACAACAAGCCACAACAGTATTTTGTAAGAGAAAGGCTGAAGAATATTAGACAAGTACACAGGAGAAAACAGATGTCTGCCCTTTGATTCGCCCTTTGAAAGAGTTGATTCCCATGTACTTTCAAAAGGACACGAAGCATACGAACTGTTAGCTTCTATATCGCTATCAAGTTCCATATTTCATTAAAATATGCCAAAAAAGAAATACACACACACACCACACACACACACACACACACACACACACACACACACACACACACACACACACACACACTGACTGACTGACCGACTGAAACCATTCACTGTCAGATTAACATAGTGTTGTACTGACGACACACACACACACACACACACACACGCGCGCGCGCGCGCGCGCGCGCGCGCGCGCGCGCTAGTGCTCCCCAGCTGTCTGTCCTCAGCAGCATGGTAGTGCAGATACAGACAGAAGTGCACTGCTGGACTCGGACAGGCTGTAGGCTGTGTATGGCAACGCCAGAGCGAGCGATGTTATATCACAGAGATGCCAGACTTCACATGTCTTTCTTTTTTTTCCTTTAGAATCAAAGTCAGCGTTTGGGTCCCGAAGGGTAGGGTACTTAAAACCATTTATAAACAAATTTACCAATGACAAACGTGCGGTTCTAAATCAAATCATGCTTTAAAAAATATTAGCTATAGAGTGACGTCACGAGTAATAGAAGTGTTTCCATTTAGACAAGACAACATTAAAAGAAGAATGTAAAATTTCAACAGAAACAAAAAAAATGAATGTAGATTTCAACAGAAACAACGCAACAGCGGTGCAAATTAATTTTGTCTCTGAGAGTGTCAGTACATTTTTGTATCTCTCGGGCCTGGTTTGAAGCCAAGATATATCATGAACTGAAGCATAGAGTACAGCCCTCACATGCTGTCCGTGACCAGAATGCAAGTCCACAGCACACTTTTCTTTCCTCCCAACGCTCGCTCCCACCCACCTCCACTTCCTGCGCCCAACCCCCTATGAACCAAAAAACAAGACCATCCTGCCAAACCTTGGCACATGAATCGTGGCCTCTGGAGGGAAAGAACTGCAACTCTTTTGAAAAGCTGATCATGACGTGTTGTCTCCCATGAATAAATGAAGCCGCCGATACGCATGATTAGTTCAACATGCTGCCTAATCCCACCGACTCAAGCTCAGGGAGCCGGCGCCTGACATGTTTTAATTAGTGCAGACTGATAATACAAGCTGATCGTGCGCACACATAAAAAAGTAGAGCAGGCAAAGTGCTACACTTAACGCTGCTGCATGTATCGGGTACGACAGGTGAGGAAGACCTATAGTTTTCTGCACACGCGCACAATCCCCTCCCCCCACCCCCCCCCCCCCCCCCCCCCCACAACCGACTCCCCCCCCCCCCCCCCCACAAATCCCCCCCATCCTTCTCTTCCACCTTGACAAGCACAGACTCAGCCAGCCTACCAGCTCGTGTATGGAGGAGTGTCGGAACACGAAATCAGACCCTCCGCCCCCTCCCTTCCCTTGTGACACACACACACACACACACACACACACACACACACACACACACACACACACACATGCACGCACATACATACGCACTCATACATTCCCCTCACACCCCCTCTTGATATTTACGCCAATTCCACCGTCAAATTAAGAATGACAGTAAGAACAAGTCTTTGTCATAATTCTACCTCTGATTCCTTTTGGCAGTAGCCTCTCTCTCTCTCTCTCTCTCTCTCTCTCTCTCTCTCTCTCTCTCTCCTCTCTCTCTCTCCTCTCTCTCTCTCTCTCTCTCTCCTGTCTCTCTCTCTCTCTCTCTTCGCCAGTCTGTCTGTCTGTCCCTGCCTGTCTGTCTCTCTGTCTCTGTCTCTGTCTCTCTCTCTCTCTCTCTCTCTCTCTCTCTCTCTCCTCTCTCTCTCTCTCTCTCTCTCTCTCTCTCTCTCTCTCTCATTAATGGTTACGAATACAAAACAAAATGGACACAAGATTAACCAGCTAAACATCCTGCCGACTGTTTTGTCACATGGTAAAATTTCAGTTAACAGACACCTTCAAACCAATTAAGCTAAAGCAGAGATACGAAAGTGTGAACAAAGCTCGATGTATATCACAAGTCGTACTAATCATTGTGCCAGACACCCCAACATACGACTGCTCGTGATGTTAAAATCTCCGGCCGAATGGTTTCAGACCCGGAATTAGTGTTTCAGTTCTTGGAACTGTAAAAAAAAAAAAAAAAAAAAAAAAAAAAAAAAAAAAAAAAAAAAAAAAAACCCTACCTGTTGGGAGTCACTACAAAGTGTATATCATAATGACAGAACTTGTGAATTCTACAACAGCTAATCGGGGAGTGGGGTGGGGTGGGGGTGGGGAGTGGGTGGGTGGGAGGGGTAATGGATGCGTCTCTGAACGAGTTTGCCACTTAGCTTAGATCTCTTCAGCGCAAAGTATCATCAGTAATACTATCGTTAGTATTGATCCTACCACCTCTAGCACTGGCATCATCATCATCACCATCGCCACCGTGACTGTTGCCACGGCAACCATGCTTTTTACGAATCATCTAACCCACTCTCCTTTCTCCCATACCACAACTGCTATTGCTTTATTGTCACCAAGGGTGGTAGTAATCCTGTCTTAATATTTTTTTTTCAGTATTTTGAACTTTATTAGTATTCCTATCAGTAATATGATTATCATCATCACTACCTTGACTCACACATTATCTCCCTTCTAACAGCCTCGTTTTCATTCAACGGCTAGGGTCTGCCTTGCGCTGAAGAGATCTAGGCCTATCATCTAAGTTAAGTGACAAACTCGTTCATTTTCATTGTCCTGTTTGTTTGTGTCTTGCCTGAAGAAGACCTAAGAGGTCGAAACGCGACGTGTTTTGTCTTGTAACTCGTTTCTCTTGGCGGTTCGCTAACATTTATTTAAGATTTGTTTAGATTTCCGCCTGCAGTCGTCTCATTTTGCAACTAGATCTGCTAGACTGTAATCGATATAGCAAGCAGTCAGCTTTTAGGCTATTTGGAAGGCACAAAGAAGTGCAAACATCAAACAAACAAACAAAAAGTGTACGGGTTTCAAAATCATTCATACAGAGACAAGCTGGGGGTATATTCAATAGGCCGAACCCAATCCGAAAGGCGTGGTAAATCGGGGCCATACTAGCTGAACGTTCAATGTTTTCGGACAGACCGATGTTGTAAAAATGTGTGTTGTAATAAAGTCAGACACATTGCAGACAAATCATTTAAATATAAATATTGCGACCTTTCTTCAAGTTAATCTAGTAACGGAACTGCCCCTACTTGAAACAATTTAACAGAATGATAAATGAGCAGAGAACACGCTACTTGCATGTTCAAAAATGCATTTGACCAGTACACACGATACGGCTATGACGAATTCAGCCGTCACAAACTTTAGCATTGTAGGCCTACTGATAATTTTGGTTTCAAAACGGAGTGACTGAAGGCAGGAAAATGAAACAAAATTTAGAAAGAGAGGGGCTAGTTACCGTCAAGGACACAGACAGAGTACAGGACTAGACACAAGTCTTGTACTGTTTGTGTCCCTAGGCGGTAACTAATCCCCTCTCTATCTAAATTTTGGATTAAAAAATATCATTTGGTTGGTTTCTTTGAATAAGTGTGGAGAAAATAGAAAACGCAGTTATACGCCTATCAATGTATGACGAATTCGTATTTTGAAGGTGGGCGAAAAAAAAGGGAGGGAGTAAGTCTGACGTGCAGCTGAAAAATCCGGGCCACGTATTGCATGATAAGCGTTTTTGTTTAGGTACCCACGTTACAGTGCAACAGGGGATATCACTCTGCCCACATGTCAAAGTTCATGAGTACTGAAAATGTCGCCTGCAAGGTTTACAAAGTGGTTCCTGTTTGCAGGGGGTTTCCCCTTCGTATGCATGGTTATTATCGTCAGAACCTTTACTTTCCAAGTCAGAACAGACCCTGTGGTAAAATGCAGTAGCTCAGAATTTATC
>JADBJO010000006.1:1567500-1580000 GCA_016801955.1 Conus betulinus | reverse complement strand
CTCTCTCTCTCACTTTCAAGTATTGTGATCAAAATCTTAGCCCAGACCTACTGTTCTACTGCCATGGTTATGTCAGTCATAGGGAGACAGGGGAGCTTTAAACAAAGAGTACAGCAAATTGTGCTGACAGCAAAGACTATGTAGATAGCAAGACAACAGACTGTGTAGACAACAGACTGTGTAGACAGCAGACAACAGACTGTGTGGACAGCAGACAACAGAAGTACAGCAGACAACAGGCTGTACAGCAGACAACGGACTATGTGTACAGCACACCGTGTAGACAGCAGACAGCAAACTGTGTAGACAGCAGATTATGTATACAGCAGACAACAGACTGTGTAGACAGCAGTCTGTGTAGCAGCAGCAGACAACAGACTGTGTAGACAGCAGACAGAGACTGTGGAGACAGCAGACAGAGACTGTGTAGACAGCGGACAACAGACGTACAGCAGACAACAGACTGTATAGACAGTAGACTGTACAGCAGACAACAGACTGTGTAGACAGCAGACAACAGACTGTGTAGACAGCAGACAGAGGCTGTGTAGACAGCAGACAGAGACTGTGTAGACAGCGGACAAATAGATGTACAGCAGACAACAGATTGTGTAGATAGCAGACAACAGATGTACAGCAGACAACAGACGTACAGCAGACAACAGACTGTACAGCAGACAACAGACTGTGTGGACAGCAGACAACAGACTATGTGTACAGCACACCCGTGTAGACAGCAGACAGCAAACTGTGTAGACAGCAGATTGTGTATACAGCAGACAACAGACTATGTAGACAGCAGACAACAGAGTGCGTAGACAGCAGACAGCTGTGTACAGCAGACAACAGACTATGTGTACATCAGACAACAGACTGTGTGTACAGCAGACAACAGACTGTGTATACAGCAGACAACAGACTGTGTGTACAGCAGACAAAGACTGTGTGTACAGGAAACAACAGACTGTGTATACAGCAGACAACAGACTGTGTGTACAAAGCACAGACAACGACTATGTGTACAGCAGACAGACTGTGTAAGGACATGAGACATACAACGCTTTATTTATCCTTTGTTAAAGGTGACGCATTGTGTGTCGGCAAAGGTAAATGAAACCTGCACTTAATTCCATACAACTGCATGCACACAAAACGTGCCATGCACGCTTTATCAAGTCTGATCGCTTATCCGCATGAAAAAACTCTGAAACTCACATTCACAGACGTCAAAGTTGCAAGTATTAGCAGAATTCAAAGAAAATTATTTGTATTAAAATGCACGCAGATGCGCGCACGCATGCATGCACATGTGTATACACAGACACATAAATACACATACACACACACACACACACATACTACATACACACACACAGTCTCTCTCTCTTCCCCCCCTCCCCCCCCCCCCCCCCCCCCCCCCCCCCCCCCCCCCCCCCCAAACACACACACACTCATACACACTCACGTGCTCATTCACAGACTTGTGCATGCACACTTGCATGCAAACACACTTACACAAGCACGCATGCATGCATGCACGCATACATGCACACATGCATGCACGCATGCATGTGCACGCACACACACACACACACACACACACACACACACACACACACACACACACACACACACACACACACACACACACACACACACACACACATATTAATATAAAAACCTCTAACTTGTAAAATCGCAACAGCAACATTGCTGACATAGACACAATAAAACCATATCTCAAATTGGAATGAAATGAATAAGTAAGTGAAATGTAATGTATAACAGATAAATGAATGAATAAATAGATACATAAAAGAATGAAATATTGCAAACAGCTGACTGCAGTTACACATAAACCCTTCAACTACGAAGAAAAAAAGTTTTGTTTCTAAATATGGACAGAGTAAATATGCATTTGCTCGAAAATTCCGGTTACAATAAAACATCACACAATGAAGCCCTTTCATTAAAAGTGTGTTGCAGTAAGTCAAAATATATATACTTTTTTTTTTTAAAGTTCTCTGATTAGTTGAAATGTGCTAATAAGTGCATGGGCGAAGAGTGGGTGGGCTGGGAGGAGGGGGTCGGGGAGGAAGGAAGATGGGGAAAGGGAAAAAAAAGGGGGAGGAGGGTTGGGAAGTGGCAGCAGACTGTATAGACCTCAGACTATATAGACAGCAGATTGCATATTGTGTAGACACAGACAACTCTCTGTGAAGACAGCAGACTGTAGATTACAGACTGCAGACTGTATAGACAGACTGTGTAGACAGCAGAAAACCGACTGTTTAGACCATAGATCATAAAGACAGCAGACTGTAGACAATAGACCGTATAGACAGAAGACTGTGTACACAGCAGACTGTGTAGACAACAGACCACCTACAGCAGGGAGAAGGGCAAGCAGACAGACATGCTAGTCATGGACTTTGCGAAGGCCTTTGACAAGGTGTCCCACTCACTCCTGACCCACAAAATACAGCACTACGGAATCAACAGCAATATCAACAACTGGATCCAGAGCTTCCTAAGCGACAGGAGGCAAGCAGTTGTCGTTGATGGTGTCACCTCCACCTTCGTGCCTGTAGAGTCAGGAGTCCCCCAGGGCTCTGTCCTCTCGCCCATGCCTCTTCCAGCTCTATATCAACGATCTCCCCAAGGGCCTGACTTCCACCGTACAGCTCTTTGCAGATGACACGGCCTGTCACAAGACAATCACCAAAGCCGCCGACCAACACAATCTGCAGAGAGACCTGGACAAGCTTGCTGACCGGGAAGAAAAGTGGCTGATGTCCTTCCACCCGGACAAGTGTGAGGCCCTACACTTCGGCAAGCGATGGCAGAAAACACATACCATCTGAGAGACCACCCACTGATGTCTTCCAGCGATGCCAGGTACCTCGGTGTCACCATCTCCACTGACCTCAGGTGGAAGAAACATACCAACAATATCACCACACGAAGCGAGCAAGACCCTTGGCTTCTTGCGACGAAACCTAAAGGTTGGCTCCATCTCCATCAAAGACCAAGCCTACAAGACCATGGTGCGACCCCAGCTGGAATACACGTGCGAAGTTTGGGATCCGCACACTGACAACAAGTGAACAACATACAGTCCCTCGAGAAGATCCAGAGGACGGTTGCCTGCTGGGTAGTAAACTGCTACGGCCAAACATCGAGCGTGGGAGAAATGGTTGTCCAGCTGAGATGGACATCACTGGAAGATCAGCGAAGAAAAACCCGCCTGACAACACTGTACAAGTACCACCATGGTGACATCATGATCGAGACCAACCATGTGCCAAGACTCCTGAAAACTGGATACGCCACTCGACACTTTCATGAACACCAGTACGCCATGGAGTCCAGCTGCAGAAACTGTTGAAAACACTCCTTCTTCCCCTGCACCACCAAGGAGTTCAATAAGCTCCCACCTGAGGCAATTCAATCAGCCTGGGTGGTGGACTTTCAATCCTACCTCTGATCCACCACTCCCCACACAGCAGACTGGCCTTCTCAAGGGAACACCTTGGAAAATGAAGAAGAACAAACAAGAGCTGGGACTGGCCCCCACACCAGCACCCTCTGAAAGTGTTAAGCTAAAAGACAAAACAGTGACAACCCTGTGGTTACCTCAAGAGTGCAACACAAAGCTACACAACCTTCAACACGATGCTTGACATTGACATGATCTCGACAATCACCTTGCCCTTGTGAAGAATACTTTCAGTTGCTCCCAACAGAAGGACAGTGTGAACAAAATTCAGGAAAACCAAGTGGCATGCAACCACAAGAATCAATCACCCTCGTCATGGGACCAACCAACTGGGCAGCCTCTCTGTCTCAGCCATCAGAAATACACATAGGAGGTGTGGGGAGAGAGAAGACTGACAGACTGCCTCCCCCATCACCCATTCAGTCTCTTCAACAACAATGCCACCACCTAAATCCACCACAGTTGGCAGTCAGTAGTTAAGTTGGTTGAGGTTTAGCAGCAGCATTTCATCTTTATATCATCATATACAAACATGGATGTTCAGGTTGACAGCATGCACATGCTCAGATGTGTGTGTGTGTGTGTGTGTGTGTGTGTGTGTGTGTGTGTGTGTGTGTGTGTGTGCGCGCGGGTGTGTGTGTGTTGTGTGTGTGTGTGTATGTGTGTGTGTGTGTGTGTGTGTGTGTGTGTGTGTGTGTGTGTGTGGTTTGTGTATGTGTGTGTTGTGTGTGTGTGTGTGTGTGTGCATGTGTGTGTGTGTGTGTGTGTGTGTGTGTGTGTGTGTGTTGTGTGTGTGCAACAGACGAAGGAAAATTCAGATTCAAAGCACAGATCCATTTCAGTACCTGCCAATAGTACCTGCCAATAGTTTGTTTTCCAATCTAGAGGCAGATTGTGTGAACATCTGGTACCATTAATAAACACAGGTATCTTTTCTGTAAGACGATCACAGTCATCAAGTTCATTTCTTCTGTTGGGCGATCACAGTCATCAAGTTCATTTCTTCTGTTGGACGATCACAGTCATCAAGTATCATTCTTGTGTTGGACGATCACAGTCATCAAGTTCAATTTCCAGCTGTGTGACGGACACATTCACAGTTTGAATGTTTCTGTCTAGCTTTTGTTCCCCCTCCCCCCCCATTCCTCCCCCCTCTTTTTTTTTTTTCTCTTTTGCATGAGCATGATCATCAAAGATGTGAAAAGGGTAATTGATGGTTGACTTGGAAACAGTTTGAATATCCTAACTTCTTCACTGAAAGAATAATAAATTAGTCTAAACTTTGACGTTGCTGTTAAAAGCCTTTCTTGTAATTGTTGTGAACAGCCTATCCTGCAATCCATTCCTCCCCCTTGGTGACGTACGAGTTTGTGGCCAACTACAGCCTGTTGTACAAGGTGCAAGGCTCCGACAGTTCTCTGACCCCCTACCTGCTGGCCGCTCACCTGGACGTCGTGCCTGCTGACCCCAGCCACTGGGATGCTCCGCCTTTCTCCGCTGACATCATCGATGACTTCATCTATGCCCGGGGTACCATTGATGACAAGCATAGTGTTATGGTGAGTGGCTGAGGGAGAAGGAAGATGAAAGATTGAGAGAGAGAGAGAGATAGACAGGCAGAGAAAGAGAGAGAGAGAGAGAGAAAGAGAGAGAGGAGAGAGTGTGTGTGTGGACATGGGAAAAAGAGTGGAATGAGCATGATGGCTGTTAGGGCAGATAAACCATGTCCTGTCAAACACTTGAATTTCTTTTCCACGTGCTCTTGCTAGAGTAAGGAGAATTTTGCGATTTTTCATCAAGATATTGATAACAACAGTGATTAATTTGCTGCACCCTCAAGGGATGGGAGTTCTGACAGGGTAACAGTTCCTGGTGCATTCCCGCTGGTCACATTGGCAAGGGTGGGTGTTCGCCTGCCCAGTTTCTCTTAAGCTTTCGTCATGCTAAGCAAGTCGCTCACATATGAGCATGAAAAAGATTTTGTCCATGGGCTTCGTTCCTCCTCCTCACCATGTTGTGGCTGCACCAGGCCAGTTTGAAGGAGAGCAGTATGCAGATACATGGTCATGTGATTGAATATGAAACTTCATTCCTCAGTTTGGCTGTTCAGTCATGTTTTTACTTACTCAGTTCAGGTTGAGGCATTCTGACTTATCATTCCAGCGAAGACCCATGAAGTTGTAAAGAATAGTCAGATTTCCCACAGTCTGCAACCGATTATGTTTACACCGGCAAGTGTTTTGCTCTTGCATGTGCACACATGGGTTATCACTCTTGGCTGAGTGTTAAAAAGCAAGGGCATGTGAGTGAGAGGCTTGTGTACTATGACATTAGCCTTAAGTCCCCTGCTCAGATGATGTGGAGGCTGGTCATGCTCAGAATTCACAGCAGCTTGAAAGTGATTGTTGTTGTGTGTTTGGCCATAGTGATTGCCGTTGTGTTTTTGGTCATAGTGATTGTTGTTGTGTGTTTGGCCATAGTGATTGTCGTTGTGTTTTTGGTCATAGTGATTGTCGTTGTGTGTTTGGTCATAGTGATTATCGTTGTGTGTTTGGTCATAGTGATTATCGTGTGTGTGTTTGGTCATAGTGATTGTCGTTGTGTGTTTGGTCATAGTGATTATCGTTGTGTGTTTGGTCATAGTGATTGTCGTTGTGTGTTTGGTCATAGTGATTATCGTTGTGTGTTTGGCCATAGTGATTGTCGTTGTGTGTTTGGTCATAGTGATTATCGTTGTGTGTTTGGTCATAGTGATTATCGTTGTGTGTTTGGTCATAGTGATTGTCGTTGTGTGTTTGGCCATAGTAAAAACAAAACATGTTTTGTGCTTAGGCTTAATGTGTAAGACTTTTTTGGGGCACTTTTGTGCTTTGAAAACTTGACCAAACAGAGCTTGCAAAACTGGCCGTTGCCTGCCAGAATTTGACATGGTGAAGTATAGCCAGATAGGGAGTTTGCAGTTAAAAACTTTCCACACAAATGCTCATTGTGGGAAGACAGTGTGGTGGGGTGAATCAATAAAGTTTGTCTTGGGTCGTTTGCAACATTTCTCAGGCAGGAAGATAACAAGGAAGAAGGAAAGAAGGGAGGAAAGAATCTGTTCCATATGACTTAAGGATGGTGATGATGATGGGCATGTGTTGATGGCAGTTCCATCCAAGGTGGTGTGTGTGTGTGTGTGTGTGTGTGTGTGTGTGTGTGTGCATGTGTGTGTGTGTGTGTGTGTGTGTGTGTGTGTGTGTGTGTGTGTGTGTGTGTGTGTGTGGGCATTCTGGAGGCCCTGGAGTTCCTGCTGTCCAGTGGATTCCAGCCCCGCCGCTCTTTTTTATGTGGCCTTTGGACATGACGAGGAGGTAGGAACATTGGTAATTTCAACATCTCCAAGTAAGAAAAGACAACTGGTGCCATCAGAGAAAACTGCAGTAGTCCTCTCTTCCCCCTCCTCCTTCATCTGCTCACCTGCTCCACCTTCTTCATGCATCCCCCTAACCCTCTGCTCCCTTTCACACCCCTTTCCCTTCCTGCCACCCTGCCTCCTCTCTCCTCTGCCTCAGCCCCCCCCCCCCCCCCCCCATCTTTTAATGAAGCTTTTGAGTCTGCAGGGAAGGCATCATGAAGGATACAGAACAAATCACAAAACTGTCCCTTTAAAAAGAAAAGAGAGGAAAAAAAAACTAGAATCCGCAATGGCACTGGGTCAGTGTGAAGGTCAAAGCTCAGACAGAGGGTCAAAACCACATTAGTTTCTTTACACTTCAGCAGACAATGGGGGGTAGGCATTGCAAACCTGACATTGTTGTAATCCTTTGTATTCTGCATGATTTGCACTTTTCCATGAGTGAGTGGATTTAAGAGAAATACACACACACACAAAATAAACAAACACCTCAAAATATTTCAGTCGAAAAAAATCCAGTTGTGTGGGGTGGAGGAAAACGGAGAAGAAAAAAAATGCTGTGGAATCTAATGAATGGTCATTTTTTCGTTGTTAGCAAATGATGCAGACATCACGAGATTGTGTGCGAATGTGTATGAGAGCAGTCAGTCCCTGTTGAAGGCAATTAATGTAGAACTCGGATGCTGTACATCAGCAAGGCACTATAGAAGCTGAAGAGGGACAAACGCTGTATGAAGAAGTGATCCAGGTAGTGGTGTGACAGAAAAGTGGACGATTTACCTCTCAGTACTTTGGAGAAGTGTGAGGTTTTGAATTAAAGATTGAACGTTTTTGCTGGGAGGGGAGAGGTGGTGGTGGTGGGTGGTGGAAGACAGGGACATGATCCCGGGCCGTCTAAGGCTTTCAGGGTTTTAGCTTTTGCCTCGTGGAAGCCCCGACTGTGTGTATTTTTCAGCTTCCTACCTGCTTCAGAGTGCACATAGAAGTGTGGGCAATACCTGTCTAATTTATGTTTATAAGCGATATAGGATTCAGATGTCCTATTCAGCAGTAAGTAACATCGTCAGATGAAGGACCCTGAAGATTTGTGTCTAAACAAGGGAGTGAACTGTGTGTTGTCAGGTCAGTGGGTTGGATGGAGCGGCCAGCATTGCCAAGACGCTGATGGAGCGTGGGGTGAAGCAAACTGGAGTTTGTGTCCGACGAGGGACTGACTGTCGTCAAGGATGTGATGCCGGGAATGACCAAGCCTGTGGCCCTGTGAGTACCCATGGAGGGTGGGAGTAGAGCTATGGATTATGGTGTTGGATTAACAATGGTAATCATGATAATAGTAATAATACAGTCAAACTGCCTGCTAAAGGACTCAGTAACAAAGACTCTCTCCTTTTAACTCTTAACTATACTGTTTTTGTTTACAACATTCCCGTAACTATCAGCTTAATCTTTTATTGTACCAACTAAATTTTTACGAACTTATGAAATTGAGGTACCTTTTTGAAAAAACAACAACAACAAACATAGTAAATCCTGCTGGTCTGAATCATATAGAAATTTAGCAGTGCATGTAGTTTGCTGCACTATATCTTTCTGTCTTGCTGATGTTTATAACCGATTTCATTTCTGAGAATTTGGAATCTGTCCATAATATTCCCAGGCTGTCCGTCCTCTTCGTCATCACAGACTCTACCTCTGAAGTCTGAAGTGAGTGCAAACATGCCTGCGCAATCTTTTTGACTTTTTCCTTTGTCCTGTTGAGTCAGTTACATCATTTTTTTTTTTTAAACACTGGATTTTGAGTGAGATTGGGAGAAGATTTGGTTTAAATAGCTTAGTTTCAGGAATTGATTAGGATTTGGATTTTAGTCTTGGGATTTGATACGTACATGATTTTAACTGGTCTTACTCTTCTTCTGTCTCATCTTAGGTTCCCTGCGCACTCACACACAGACACACAGGCACACACACACACACACACACACACACACACACACACACACACACACACACACACACACACACACACACACACACACACACACACACACACACGCACACAGAGGCGCGCACACACACACACACACACACACGCGCGCACACACCACACACACACACACACACACACACACACACAGGCACACACACACACACACACACACACACCACACACACACCACACACAGCACACACACACACACACACACACACACACACACACTCACACACACACACACACACACATGCACGTGCATGTGCGCTCCCCCCTACCCACCCACTCTCAGCCTCGTGGTATTACTCCTTCATAGCTCATTGCAGCTTCCCCATTTACATTCCTGTCCAAGATTGCTCTGTTGCAAGCCTGGACGCTGACAACAATAATTCCTCAGTCACACACACACAGTGTGTGCAAGCATTCCTCTGCAGAGGGTGCATCCACAACCCTCTGTTGACAGCCTGCCATGAACTTGCTGATACCAGTGACTTTGACATGGACTCCTCATGGGCATGGAGAGGAAATTTAAACAGAGGTCACCACGGGCGTGAAGGGCGCACGAAGTGAAGGGGCACAGAAAATAAGCCTTTTTCATGATGATCAGTGACATGATGAAGATGATGCCAAAGACTGCCATTCTGGTCTGAAACTGTTCCTTTATATATGCCAGAGTTGATCAGGCCAAAGCCTTACAGAATCCTGCAGTGTTGGTTAGGAATGAGAACAACGCTTTCAGAGAAGCGCCCATTGACTGGATGGAATATGACAGTGTGGTTCCAAGTCTTCCAGTTTGAGCCAATAGCACACTCAACTCTGAGTCAGAGCAGGCAGGGCCAGAGCAGGAAGGGTGGAGAGTCACACAGATAAATGCACCTCATAGGATTCAAACCCACAGCCTTTTCAACCTGTAAACCCACAGTGCTAACCACTTTGCCATGGTTGCTGGTCTTCAGCTTGCTGTGAGCCATTGTATGGTTTGAAAAAAAAAAAAAAGAAGAAGAAATTTGAAGTTCCCATGGCCTATATTGGCTGCATGGGCAGTGGTCTGTCAGGGGTTCACCATGTCAAGGACACAGCATGGCAAAAAGTGAAGCCCAGCGCTTTCCTTCAGCCACCTTTCACCTTCCCTGAACTGGAGCAGGTACCCATTTACTGCTGGGTGGATGGAGAGGGTTTTCAAGCCTAAAAAAAATCAGACCCTGTGTGTGGTTCGAACCCCATGAGCTTCAGGTCTGAGGCCAAAAGCTCTGTCCATTTGACTACAAGCCTCTTTATTAACACTGTTGCATTGTCTCGATTTCATACCTGCCTGTCCCAACAAATGCCTTATGGAAGAGAAAACTTAGAAGCCCCTGGTCACCAAGTCTGAAACTTTCTAAAACACTCAACTGAGTAATTTGACCATAGCCAGATGTGAAAAAAAAATTTAGCGATGGAAAGAAAGTAAAGCAATAAGGGCTTGGGGGTGTCCATAGTGACTTCTTGGGAACAGGACAAAGTTCAAAGTCAGTGCATGCAAGGGTATGTTTGTTCACAAAAAAAACACCCCCCCCCCCCAAAAAAAAAAAACAACAACAAAAAAAAAAACAAACAAACAAAAAACACGGTACTAAATTGAACTGGCTCAGTGGACAACACAAGGAAGCTCAGCCAAAGAGTTGACAAGAAGATGGAGGCATATTGAGGAACATGTTTAGCTGCCTTCTCTCTTGAGTTTTTTTCTTTCTTTTCATTATCAACACTATTTTGTTTAGGCATGCTGATGATTAAGGGCCTTGTTCAGCCAATGAGGAAGGAGTAATTTCACTCCTGTTGTTTATAGCCTAGTTGACTGCAAGGGACCATATCAGCACTCTGTACCAGAGCCCAAGCGTTTGCTTTGCTCACTAAATTGTGCCTTCAGTCTCTGTTGTAGTCCCAGTATCTGTTTCCCTGCTCGGTGCATGCATGTAGTACTGTCAAAGTCCTGACCATTCAAAGTTTGAGGCATTATTCCAACACCAATCTGACCTTTACCACAGTCATGGCCATTTTACCTCATGAGGTAGCGAGCTCTGCCAGGAACTAGAGACCACATCAAGGGGCTTTGGGCAAGCACCCTGTTCTGTGACCAAGTGTTCAAGCCCCTTGACCACAGCTTGGGCTGTGGTGCATGTTCCAGGGCTAAGGAAGAATGAATCCATTCAAGCCTACACTCATACACTGTTAGGGCACCATTAGACATCATTGTAAGCCTGTCCCAGAACAGCCAAGGAGCCTGTTTACTCCCAGCCGTATCATCAGCTCTTCCATAACTATCAAACTCCTGTGAAAGTGACTTACTTTCACAGAACTTTCTTCCATGTCGACTGGCTAAATTTGGCAGAGTAATTCCAATGATTGGTGAGTTTATTTTATGCTAAATTCAAAAATAGAGTTATGCCAGGAATAAAGTGATGTTTCAGTGAATCGAAGCATTAACAGTCTGAAAGTGCATCACACTTTGTGACATTTTTATTTGGTGATGTAAAATGATTTAGCAAAAGTCATATGAAATTGTTAGCCTCATGGTAAAACAATTTTTGAGATATCAGAGTTCAAATGAAGTACGCCATCTGTTCATGCAGATCAGCCCAAACGGCCAGACAAAAGACATGCCCAGGTGATAAACTTGAAAAGGTTGGAAGGGTAAAGTTTGGAAAGTTAAGTACTTCTCATAGGAAAATTCCTTTCCAGGTGAGTAAGGTGTAAAACGCTTGAATCATCAATATCTGCATTGGTTTGGTCACATCTTTTATACAGCATTGGGACCACGGAAAAGGGTTTTGCTATGCTGAAGCTAAAGGTCGAAGGTCAGCCGGGTCACTCCTCCATGCCCTTGAAGGAAAACACCATCACCATTTTGGCCTCCGCTGTGGACAGGTAGTGTGTGTGTGTGTGTGTGTGTGTGTGTGTGTGTGTGTGTGTGTGTGTGTGTGTGTGTGTGTGTGTGTGTGCGCACACATGTGGGGAGGGATGTCTGGGGAAGAGGGGGCATTCATAAGTTTGTGTATGTGTGAGTATATATATATATATATATATATATATGTATATGTATATGTATATGAGTGTTGATGATGTGTGTACAAAAGGAGGAGAGAGACTGTGTGTGTGTGTGTGTGTGTGTGTGTGTGTGTGTGTGAGTGTGTCGATAGAGGCAGACTAAGGTAAAAACTCTGCTCTGGTTTGCTTTTTGGCACAAGCACATGCATACATATACAGACACATGGTGCATGTACATGCTCACATAACACATGCACAGTCCACATTCTTTTGTGGCATACTCTATAATGAAACAGTATTACGCACTGGTTCTTGAAGCATTTCTCTGGAGGACTTGAGCATGAACATTTTATACACTGATGTTATTTGGTCTTTGAACCAAAGAAAGATGTCAAAGTTTCAGAATGTGTCTCTTTTGGTTAAAAAAAATTCCACATTCTGGAAGTATGGAATCAGAGACCGAAAAGACTAGAACTGGACTTCACAGTACTTCTTTTTTCCCTTTGAAACCAACTGAAGACATGAGACTTGAGGACACCATATTTGTTAACAAAAAGAAGTCCTTACTAGGACAAAGGAAGAAGTACACA
>JADBJO010000006.1:1465000-1565000 GCA_016801955.1 Conus betulinus | reverse complement strand
GTGTGTGTAGTATTTGATTGGGTGGTGCTGTTGGTGGTGGATGGGTATTGTGTATACAGAGGGCTTTGGGGGAAAGTTGTAAAATAACCAAAGTGTTTTCCGCAAGGCATTGATCCTGATCAAGATCTGAAATGACCTAGTGGACCTGATGAAAGTGTGCTGTGTGTGTGACAGGGTGTTGTCTCAGAAGCCGGCCACTAACTCTATGGTGCGCACTGTCACCTCAGTTACCAGTTCAATGCAGGAGTCAAGGTAGTCCTGTTTCTCTGTTTTACTGTGCTAGGATAGGTCAGTTTTGTGTGGTTAAACTCGAAAAGTAATGCACGCTTGAAGATGAGTGTGTACGTATTCCTTCCTGTATGCTTGTTACAACATTGTTTTGGCTTAGGTTCCTGGTGTTTAAGGCTTTGAAATGGTTGATCATGTTGCCAAGAATTCCACAAACAAAAAACTGTCTATATCATCTTTCCCCGACACAAATTTGGAACCCAAAGTCATAGTTATGTTAAAGACCTCTGGCAAGAGGACTGGAATACAGAAATTGGTAATACCAATTTTTGCATCCATTCAGACCTGAAATAATTCCTGCTCTCTGCTACAGGAGTCTGTAAAGAAGAGATGGTGTGCTGGTTACACACACAAGTCACTCTCTTTAGATATAAAGGTACCATTCAAATAGCGAAGAGAATCCACAGAAAAACCATGTGATGAGCCACTCACTATGAAACATGTGATCTTATCTCTTTCATCCCTACAACCCAGTTTTCCAGTCTGCAGAAATTATATACCCCTTCTTCCTGCAGCCCGGAAAACTAGGCAGCACAAAATCCTTCCTTTCCTTCCTGCAGCCCAGAAATCAGTTCTCTCGGTAAGAGCTTTGAATTTCGTGTGAATCGCGTCATCGGTACACATCATGACCGGGTCGCTTGCAGGGCAGTGTTTATGAATGGAATGGATGCCAGACGGCCCCTACAGCGTAGGAAAGTGGCCGTCGCTCTGGCTGGTTTTGCTACTGCATACATGGCAGTTCTCACTTTACACTTCTTTTTTCCTCTAAATCCAGGAATGAAGGGAATACTCGTATTACAAGAATCTAGGAACAAGAGGAAGTAATGGTTCATTGAAAAGTATGAATGAAAGAGTTTAAGTCGCAGAATTTGTGTGATATTCAACATGAATACTCTACCGCAGGTGGTATGAAGGCTTTGTTTAGGGATGTTCCAAAAGATGTGATTTTCTTTAGTTTCTCAAAGAGATACATGTTTTCTCTTTGAACAAAGATTTTGTGGCAAATAAATCCAGTTTTAAGGCATTTTATGCATATATTTGAAAAGAACAGCTTATTTATTTGTGTGTGTGTGTATGTGTGTGTGTGTGTGCGTCCGAGTGTGTGTGTGTATGTATGTGTGTGTGTGTGCGTGCATGTGTGTGTGGCGTGTGTGTGTGTGTGAGTGCATGTGTGTGCATGCATGTGTGTGTGTGCATGTGTGTGTGTGTGTGTGTGTGTGTGTGTGTGTGTGTGTGTGTGTGTGTTAAAGAAACTAATATGGAATTAATGTTGATGATGTGACAGCCCTGACATGCCTCCATGCAGTCAGCTAAGCTATAAACAACATGAATTGACTTGCAGTTTGTTTGGTTCAGGACAATGTCATACCACCACTGGCAGAAGCCATTGTCAATCACCGCATCCACCCAGCCCAGTCCGTGCAGGAGGTGAGTGTGTTTCTTCTGACTATAAGCAGGCAGTTTACCCTTTCAAGAATTCACAAAACTCCACAAGAGATTAAAAAAAAGAACATGAGCCATGGAACCAATATTTCACGGAATGACAGAGTTCAAGTCGACGCTTCCCAAAGGAGGTTACTCTGGCATCGCTGGAAACGGTTTAATTTGTTTACAATGTGTCTGTCATTCTTGAGAACTGAAAAAGAGGCATGGTGATCTGGGTTAGAAGCACCTCATTGAATGTATCTCATCCATTGGTGCTCAAGGGACAGAATAGCTATTGACCTGCTCACAGAGACGATAAGAATATTTCCAGGTTTACGCTGAACATGATCCATGTGAACTTACCTGTGGAACCTTGACCTGCTCACAGAGACAATAACAATATTTCCAGGTTTACACTGAACATGATCCATGTGAAGTTACCATTGAGGATTGATAAATGTCTTCGAAGCAGTACAGATCAGCATAAATTCTCGGAATTATCCCCACTTGCCTGAACTCGGCCCCTTCATGCTCGGTGACTGTCCACCGTTTAATCATGCTGTCTGCTTTTTGTCAGCTCAGTGTTCAGTTTGGAAAACAGCATGGGAGCCCCAAAGAAGATAGAAATCGTTTTGACAGATAGAGCAGAAAACCTCGTCTACAGGACAGGTCCAGGGTCAGTGGGAGATGTGTGTTTGGGAGGCTGAGGAAACGCTTAGGAAAGCCCTGGAAGGTATGTCTGTGTTGGACGTGTTCTGGCAACCAAAGCAGAGCTGTCAGCTGTTTATCGATGATCAGTTGTTAACTTCTGAATTGACTGCCTGCTAAGAAACTACCCATTTGTCAAAATGACCTCAAGCATTGAATTTTTTAGTATCTCCACTCTGTGTTGGAATACTGTGACGCAATCCACAGTGTTGCTTCAGATATTATGTCCCTTTCAGGAAGCATGTGCAACTGGGTCAAACTGATGTCACACATTATTTTTATCTGTCAATCGTCAAGAAGAAACAGAATTTGTTGGTCATGTTGACATGAAAAAGCGTTGCTAATGGAAATAACACTCCTCAAAGAAGCCCTCAAACCAGCAGTTTCCAACGAGTCGTTGATGAAGTATCCATACATCGTATAATGAATACATGTCATCAACTTCATCCTCCTCCTTGATCAGATTTTTAAAAAAATTTTCAAACTCTGTGGCCCATCCTGCCTTGTTCTCATTGTGATGTTAGTTTTGGTTTCCTCACTACATCTGTAATCTTGGTTAGGTTCTGTCAGGCTCATCGGTGCCACTGAATTCCTGAGGGCAGTTGTCAGATGGACATGGTGGTGCCCTTCAGAGGGAGAGCTTGTTCACACTGGCTCCATGACTAAACATTTATTATCATCAGCAGTCGATTGTTTCCTGCACGTGTTGGATCAGGACAGGCACCGCAGAACACCACCAAAGTAATTCTGCAGCAGTACAGTGTCTTCTCTCGTGGGTTGCCTTATGATGACTTGACATTGACTGCTCCCTGTGGATTGCCAGGGCCATGGTAGGACAAGCCAGACCGTGGCCGCAGACAGGATCCTGGAATGGGCAGCATGGGTGTAATGCCTCTGACAGGATCCTGGAATGGGCATGGAAAATGCCTCTGGAGTAGCATGGAAAATAAGAAAAAACACAACCCGAAAAACATAGTACCCTTACATCATGGCCTAGACAGCTGGCTAGTTCCATGCATGGTGCAAGGTTTGCCTGAACAATTTGGCCTGGGTGTGCTGTGTGTGCATGAGTCATATCAAACCACGATGTGATTGAAGTTGTTCAGAAAACTACTGAAATTATCAGTAGCTGCTACTGGTATTGCTTCAGGCAAGGTTGGCAGCTCTGCAGTTACATATGGTGTTGACCCGTCTATAGCCAGCCAACAGGTTCATTGCAACATAATGTTCTTTTGACCATTACTTCAATCGAATCTTCTCCTCAAAGATGGCTATACATTTTTTTCCTTACTGTTTTTGGGGGGAAGGCTTCAGCATTATGATGCATTTAGAGATCTTTGCTGAAGCGGTGCTGGCTGCTGTTTGCAAAATGTTTTGATTCAAGCCAGAACACTTCTAAATATTTTTTAGTGTGTTTGAGTGATCATGAATGAAAATGATAGGGGACTGTCTGTCTGAGACAATGTGGGCACTTCACTAATCAAGGTGCTATTGGATGTACAATGATGGCTCAGAAAGTAGTTGAAAGTAGTACAGGCTGTATAGATGCATTTAGGACTGATGAGACTGCAGAGGCCGTGTGCCATTTAGTACAGGCTGTATAGATGCATCCAGGACTGATTGAGACTGTAGTGGCCGTGTGCCATTTAGTACAGGCTGTATAGATGCATTCAGGACTGATTGAGACTGTAGTGGCCGTGTGCCATTTAGTACAGGCTGTATAGATGCATTCAGGACTGATTCAGACTGTAGTGGCAGTATGTCATTTAGTACAGGCTGTATAGATGCATTCAGGACTGATTCAGACTGTAGTGGCTGTGTGTCATTTAGTACAGGCTGTATAGACGCATTCAGGACTGATTGAGACTGTAGTGGCTGTGTGTCATTGAGTCCAAACTATGAGCAGTCACCATGGATGCACTGACTGATTCTGGATGTTTGAAAAGAAGGTGAAGTACCTCAAAGGTTAGTTTTAAAAAACATCAGCGAGACAAAAACAGACTTTTGCTCAGCAAACCATATCCACTTGTGGATTTTATTTAAAAGAATTTGAGGGTGCCATTCAGACTGACACAGATTTTTTTGGAGGGGGGAGAGGGGGTGGGGGCAGGGTGATTTGTTCACAGTTTGTTTCCTAATATTCTTATCTGCATAGCATTATCTGTGGTGTCCAGGTGATTGACTACGATCGCCACATCATCGGTGACGACCGTGTGAAGATAGAGGTGAAAGCGGCCTTTGAGCCACACCCCATCTCTCCCCATGGGGACAATGACTTTGGCTACCAGGTGATCAAGAACAGCATCCGACAGGTGTTCACTGAGGCTGTGGTGGCACCAGGTGAGGTGAAGGTCATATCATTCAGCTCATTGTCAGCAATGAGTGTCGTCAGGGCCTGATTTTAGATTTTTATTTATTTTTATTTTATTTATTTTTTTTTTTTTTTTGCTGTCCTCTAATCTCTGCGCCACCTCAGAGGCATTGCACTCACGCCGCTCATTCCGACACCCCATCCACAACCACAACTCGGTCGGCCCCGCCGCAGCCCCGGCACCGGCAGTCCACAGGAAGCAGTCAGTGTCAAGTCGTCAAGGGGCAACCCACTGCACTGCACTGCTGCCAAGTCACTTCGGTGGTGTTCAGTGGCGCCTGTTCTGATCTATCTAACATATGCAGGACACCACCTGCTAAGCCCTTACTGATGACATTAATTGCTTAGTAGCGGGAGCCGGCATGAGTGAGCTCTCCCTCCGGAGGGCGCCACCACATCCGTCCAGTGACAGCCCCCCATGGACTTGCCGATACCGGTGACCCTGACGGAACTAAACCAAGACCACAGACGTGGAGAGGACATCGAAACTGAGGTCACCGAAGAGCAGGGCATGAAGGGCCACAGAATTTGAGACCTTTTTTTATGCTGATAGATGAGAATGAGGATGATTAACCCTCACAGTGCTCTGTATATCAATTTAAACTTTAAAGAAATGTAGTTAAAATCTAGGACGGGAAACTCGTCACACACCACACTTGAGAATTTGGCTTCTGCATACATATTATTTGCACTAGATATGCAAACCTATACATTTTTAGAAACTAGAGATGTTGTAGAATCTAGTGAAATAACTGAAAATACTGTAGGTGGTACCTACTTGGAGACTGACCTCAAAATATAAGCAGGGAAAATTTCTGAAAAAGTTATTTGAAAAGTAAGTCAAATGTTAGGAGAGACACAGTTTTTTCTTCTGTACTACCTAAACACTTCACACGGGAGGTAAAATGAAGACAAATATGTGCTGGAAACATGGGAAAGATGATAATTCCCTTGACTTGAGCTATGTATAATAAATTGTGCCTCAAATGATGTACCTATAATTCAGCATCCGGACAATCAAATTTCACTGTATAAGGAAATGGGATTTGTGCAGATTTGTCTTGAAGCTAGATAGATAGGTAAACTATATGTTTTTGTAAACTAGAGATAATGAGGAATCTGAAAAAAATATTTACAAGACAGTACCCTGATGGCAGCTGAAGATATTCTTCACTGTGTAATCCAGAACAATGGCGAAAAGGTAATCCAAAACGTCAGTCACATTGTTTGAAACACCACAGTTTTCCTGCTTGAATGTCAAAATACTTGAAACTTGAGAGAAAACAAGAAGAACATGTCCTTGGAAGACACAGAACAAAGTTAGGGCCTTTGTCTTCCGTGGAAGGCTGAAAAGCACTTGGGGCAGAGTCCCACGTCACATCCAGAACATTCCCAACTAGAGCGCACATGAGTAGGATGGCCAGCAGCACAGCTCCTCTTTCTTCAACTCCTTCACTCTCAGCATCTCTCTCCTCTGCAGTAGTGCTTCCAGATTCTGGATCACACAAGAAAACATATATCCTAAGTCTTCTGTTCATTTCATTGTTTCATAATGGTGCAAGAGTTGTTACAGAGAGCTTGACTCAGTTTCCACTAATTAGTCTGATTTTCAGAAAGAAAAAAAAATATGACCAGCATTACTTATTCATTCTATGAAAAATGAAGTCATGCATAAAATCACAAATAAGAATAAAATCTGAATCACTAGCATATAAGGAAGGGGCAGGGCTATATCTTTTATTGGAGACACGCCCACTCGTGACACGCCCACACTGTTTCCAAACTAAAAAAATAAACAAACAAAAGTGATAAATTGTTCTCTTCAAATCACCACTTTTATTCATCTCTAAAAAGCTTTCAAAACACCTACAATCACCCAGAAACGATCTTCTAGTTTGATCAGGCCAAAGCCTATCACTCCTGTAAGTAACCATGTACCCTGCCCCCTCCATCCCCCCATTCCTTCATGTGGCGGACCAACAAATGCAAAATAACCAATGACTGCACGCAGCAAGCCTTCCATCACTGGACACACAAAATAATCAAAGTTTATCCACTCACCTGCTTCGCTTTTGTTACTACTGCCTTCGGCAACTGATTGTTCACTCGTGCCACTTCCACGCAATTCCTGCTCGACTTGGTCGCTGATTCACTCGTTATTTCAGTCAAAACCGACAAAAAATTTCGAGATAACTGACTGACAAGGCTTGCCGGTGCACAAAGGATACTAGCAAGTCACATGAACTGATCAACCTGGATGTTTAGCAGTGGTTGTATAACGGTTCTCGTCTGAGCCACGATCGTGGCCCAACGCACTCAGGCGGTAAAGCCACGATCGTGGCCCATCGCAGTCAGCGGGTTAAGATGACGCTATGGATTTCCATCTCGGTCTGAGACTACATGACAGGGCTGTACTCTACGCTTCCTTTCATAATATATCCCGGCGTCAACCAGGCCCGAGAGATACAGGCACCTGCAGTGTTGGTCAGGAAATTTGGGCAACACTCTCAGAAACGCATCCATTAAGTGGATGAAACTTGACCACACGTCTTCCCAACTGAGTCCGCAGCAAACTCAACTCTGGGTAGGAGCCAGTCGGGGCAGAAAAACCCACATGACTCGGATGGGATTCGAACCCACAACCTCCCAGCGGGGAGTCCGCCACACTAACCACTTCACCACGGGGGCTGGTATGATTTTAGATTTTGATTTTTCAGACCTGTTTATTTGTACAGTTTTGCCATATTTTGCACACATGTGTTACAATGCTAAAGGCAGTGACTTCCTCAGTACAAGGTAAGTGTAGTACTCTAGCTTGTAAGAGTTTGTTGCAGATTCTGTGGTAGGTATTCGGCTTGCAGACAACAAAATTCACAAGGCAGTATTGAAACGAAGAGAATCCTTTTTTTTGCAAACGTTGAAGAATATAGGAACAAAAACCAACCACTGACTTTCAGGAACTTAGTCGTACATGCATCAGTGAATATTCTACTAATGCTGGCTTCTCGTCAACTAGACACACACTCAGTGAAGACTCAAACACTTCTAGACTAGAACTCTTCAACAAATCTCATCTCTCTCTCTCTCTCTCTCTCTCTCTCTCTCACAGAGCTCTCATTCTTTTATATATTATCTAAAGAATATTCTCGAGCATACTCGATTATTCTTTTCTAGAATATTCTGCGTATCAGTAAGCTTAACCAATGAAATTGTGACGAGCGTATGAGAATGTAATTCGGTCAGCTTCTACAACATTCTCGAACCTTTGATAATGCGCTAGCAACTTATGGAAACTGGTGAACATTCGAACATAATCTTGAATATTCCAATCGCATTATCAATCGATCCAAAAACAATACTGAACAATTAGGCATACGTTCATTTTCCAAACGTTTTAAACAAATCAACGACAGCGCTACACTGACTGAAAATACAAAGATCTAAAAGCGATAAGTAAAAGGAGGCTTGCAACTCGTCATTATTGCTATGATGTCTTTCACAAAATTCCTCCTCTCTTGTTTCCCTTTTAAATTGTAACAACATGTTTTTATTTTAAAAAAAATGACTAATACAAGAAATGAAAAAAGAGTACATCCAAAACAACATCTGGAGAGTAAGTTCTTCAGTGGTGATTACACTTATGTAGGGCTGTGACTAAAGAGAGACAACTCTTACTGACTTCTGCGCATGAAATGCATCAGTCTATGTCTGCTATTTAGACAATATGCCCAGAAACTAAAAAAAAAAAAAAATCAAAAAAGAAAACAAGAGAGCATGAGTTTGTGCAAAAATATGATGATGAATTAGATTTGAAAGTAATTTGTGTTAGAAAGAACCTATTTTTTACTGTACTAAACGCAAGATCATGTGACTACCCCCCCCCCCCCCCCCCCCCCCCCCCCCCCCCTGCTGTTATAGAAATTGGGAATTTTTCACACTTTTTGTAGAAAATATGCTTGTTTTTGTTGAAAAGTACACCAAGAATAGTTGTAGGGTAAACAAGTCTCTTTAAGGCTCTTGTTGCGATGTCATTTATATTCCTATGTTCTGAATCTAATCATAGATGTAAGGAATATTCATGCATACACATAAACACACGGCACACGTGCAAACACTCTCATACACATATGCATGTAGGCTTGCATAATACTTTCAAATTAATTAACAGAAATTGTAAGAGAAAAAGACAATTTGTTCAGGATGGGTGAGAAAAAGAATTACAGTACCCACATCTTACATGCACGCACACAAAACTCATGCACATGCACATGCGCACACATACACACACACTCACACCCACAGAAACGCACACACACATCTGCATGCGCGCGCGCGCGCGCACACACACACACACACACACACACAGAGCTCAGTTATAAAAGATGTCAGGACTTCATCTTCCTAGCCTCTTCCTCCCTCCCTCCTCCCCAGCTCCCCCCCTCACCCACTGCCCCCCCCCAGTGTCCCCCCCATCCATTACTTCCGCCCACCCCCAGAAGTCTAGAACTGTGAGAGATCGTTGAAACCTAAACCAGATGTATTGATGGATGTTGTGTTGCACAGGTGTGCTAATGGGGAACACAGACACTGTGCATTACCTCCCCTTCACTCACAATGTCTACCGCTTCAGCCCCACCTTCATGCTGCCCACGGACGTGCCGCGTTTCCATGGCCTGAACGAACGCATTGCCAAGAAGAACTATGAGCAGGCCATCAACTATTTCCACCACCTGATCCTGAATGCTGATGAGGCGGAGTTGGCTCCCTTGCACCGGCATGGCGAGGAACTATAGATGGGGTGATGCTCTGATACTTAAGAGCGTAGAACTGCATTGGCAGGATTAATATAACTACCTCTTTTTTTCTTCAGCTCTTACCAGCGTATTTCCTTGAAATCGAGAGTTTGCATATCGCCACCCGGAAAGACGGCTGCTGTAACTCTAATTTTTTGCAGTTTTGAGATTTTTTTTTGTAGAAGAGCAGGCCAAGGGGCATAACATAGCCAAATCCCAATCACATTATCCTAAAAATAAAACATGCTGTAATAAAGATACTTACATCGTAACTCAGCTCGCAGTATATCTTGTGGGGATAATAATCAGTTTTTTTTTTTTCATCTCCTGTAAAATTTGATTTGCAGACTGTATGGCAGTTGTATTTCCTGGCGGCAGTATGATGCCATGCCCTCAGAATTTTTTTTCAGTTGTCACTGTTTTCTGCAGTTGCCAACATTTTCTGCGTTCAGATTCTGCAGACTTGTTTGCAAATGAAAATGTTAAAGACAGTACCTACATGCGGGGATGACAGTCATGAGTTCAAATCACACATGGGGGCAGATTTTTGTGTGCATGTGTGTCTAAGAACCCTGTCCATCCACCCAGCAGTGAATGGATACCTGATTCAGGTCAAGGAAGATGAAAGGCAGTGGAAGAGAGGGACGCTGTGCCCTGGCCATGTTGAACCATGCACAGCACGGCTGTTCAGAGCAACTTACTTAGTTTTGAGAGGCAGGGGAGTTTACAGCTCAGCCTGCAGCTGCAGAGGCCAAGCCGTGAATGCAGGTCCAGGAAAGGGGTATTTTTCTGCAGGCTGCTCCCCACCAGCCAGCTAACCACGCTGTACTCGGCGAACTGAATGTCATCTGTGTAAAGCCGGTCTGGCAGCAATGTGTTGGCATTGTTGAGTGGCCATTACAAATGGGCTGTTGGGTTTGATAATTAGTCTAGTGGTTGTCATGAAAAATGTTATTTATCTACACTCTTGAAAGGACTGAATTGGCGAATTCCCAACAATTGTTTTAATAATACCAAACTCAACTGGGTTTATTTTCCTATAGATAATGTAGATACAGCATGAAAGCTTGCACGCAAGTGGTCAGGCAGTATTAGAACAATGACAACACACACAAAATTGTGCAAAAAAAACGTCATCACTTTCTGGATATTTGATTTTCCCTAGTTAACTAGTAAACAAGTTTGATACATGCCTCTGCTCAGATTACAGCAACAAAGATGTTGGGTCAGAAATGTGTAAGCCTTTTTTGTTCACCCTTTCAGTAAGTGTCTCGCGTGGGACGGAAAATAAAGCTGTGTGACAGTTCACTGCCCCTTCAGCTGATAGGCTCTGGGAAATTTAACCTTAACCAGCACTTTGGTATAAAGTGTGACATTTTCATGCTTTACTTTTTTTTTCATGAAATAAAATGTCATAGTCCAGTCCTGTTGAAAAAAAAATATTAGTACTGTAAATCCCAATTGATAAGAGTTAAAACATTTTTTATGTTCAAATGCTAAATATTTCATTTGTGTGTTTAAAAATGTGTTATCCAAAATTGACCACTCTTGTTTCTGTTGTGTAGGCGTTCCTTGAACCTCACTAATAAGGAGGCTGAGCTGGCACACAGACATTGCAGGCATGAAAGTGTGATCATGTTGCATCTCTATAACACTAACGTCATACATTGCACAGACCAGTGCCTGAAGCGTGCTTGTAAATCACTTGACTCTGTGTATAGCAGACATCAACATGTCAAAGCCTATAATTAGAAAGAGAGCTCTGCTGTGGTTGAAGCAATGCTTGTTTCCATGTCTGGATGAAACGGTTTTCTCTGCTGTTGGTGCCATATTGTTTATGTGTCGTTTTATTGCATGGTTTGGATCAGGTTTAACCAGAGTTCTTTCACTGCTTCTTAGAAGATCAAAGCAGGTGACAGGTCTGACATTCAGACAGTGTTTTGACCCCTTGAATGCTGAAATACATACTGCATGTAGCTATTTTGGTGTTGTGGTTCAACTGCATGTAGCTATTTTGGTGTTGTGGTATGCTTCAACATGTATCTATAGTGTGAACTTCAGCATCATATCGCTCATGCAACTGACGGTGGATTATTCCGGAGCACTCCAATCAGATAACTGACAGATTTAGCTCAGTCAGACCAGACCAGGAGACTCATCTGCAGCATGATGATCTTGTTAGTCATGGGGTACCACCCACCCTTCATGTCAACCTTGATGGAGAGCCAGTGGCTGGGTTGATCACAGCAGTGTGAAAGCTGACATGGGCACAGAGAGTGGTTCCAGCGGTTTGCAGGGCTGGGTGAAGGCTGTCGACAGCTGTCTGATGTGCTCAGTGAATGTTTTTTGCTGAATTGGCATGAGAAGGGAGGGGTTAATAAGGGTCATTCCAAGCAGAGGTTGGGGTAACACAAGCTTTTCCTTTCAATCAGAAGGTTCATAGATCGCAATATAGAGTAAATGCCACGGATTTTGTTTTGGTTCTCCCTACACAATTGTCATTTGGCCTGCTTTTTGTTTCATATGAGCTGTTCTCAAAACAGAGAGCAAAAAGAAATTCAGCTTTTTTTCTGGTGTATATGGTAATACCAGACAATGGCAACAAGTGTCTTGCAGTCTAGGGATTAATGGAATTGTGTGGTGTGGAAATGAACTTGTGTTTGATGAAGGTAGTCTGACTGAAGGGTCAAGGTCAGCTATGCACACAAGTGATTAGTTTGATGTTGACAGTTATGACCTTCAAAAGAATTTACTGTTGGACACTGATCCTTTTTTGCAGGCTTGTGATTTAGATTAAAGCAAAAGCAACAAATAGGCAGTATTCGAGCCATGATATGAAAACTTTATTAGAATTGAATTTGCTTTGAAACTTAAAACTTCAAATGAAGTGAGTGTGGATCATTTCAAATGATGATTGTGCAGCTGAATTCAACACTTGCAGGGTGACATAATTGCCTGGTCAGTAATGTCACACTGTTCAGTGAAAATGCCTGTTTTGTATTTCTTTTGTACTTACTTTACTTGACTGCTATCATATACAAAAATAACTCCATTCAAAAGTTTCTGCTTGTAGTTAAAAACTTAAGTAATAATAGACATGTGGTTGCAGAATGTTAGAATACAGCTACAGCTCCAACAAACATTGCGATGGTTTTCAACTTTTTCCCAGAGTTTCATGACCCTTTATTGATAAATTACAGAAATTTCACTCTAAGGAGACATGCCCCTTGTCAGCCATGTTTGACATTTCTATGAGTGAGAGCAGCACCTGGAGCCCTGACTTTGTGACATGAAGAGCTGATTCCCTTCGCTCGCTTCCCATCAATCATATTCAGTTGAAGCAAAAGAACAATGTTTTACATCACAAACATTTCCCCTATCCATGTGAGAGTACCTGTCTGACCTGAGTGTCGATCCTTCATCCAGTAGCTCTGATCGTGTACAGCTACATGTATTTTTTCTGCATTTTGAGCAAAAGTGCATAGTCCCAGTACATTTTTTCTTACTGTGCTGCAGCTCTGTGGATTGCCCTGCCCTACGAATCACATCATATAGAATACCAGTGCATTCAAAACATTGCTTGAGATTACTGATCAACAACTGTGTCTGTCACAATCTACTTCTCTTCTGTTGTGCTGTGATGTTGATGATACTTGAAACAGTCTTGTGTGTGCCTGTGTTTGTGTCTGTCTGCGTCTGTCGATGTGACATTGTTAATCGTCATTTGCATGTTTTGATGTGCATGTTACATGTATCAGTTTATATATATATATATTAGCATGATTTCTCAAAGTGATGTCTGTTCATGTGTGTATGTATGTTGGCATTTCTTTGGTTATTCTCTGAGACAGACGTTCCATCTGCCATAGGGTGATTCTGAACACACACTTCGTCGTATATTGTCCATTGTGATTTGTTAATAATATGAAACGTGCATTTCCAGTGGGAAATCATGCATTAAGTTTCTGTTGGTTCACAGAAGAAATTCAGGGCTCTGATAAGAGAAATTATAAGTCAATATTCCCTAGCAAGTAACAGCTACCAGTCATCAACCTACATCCCATTAGCAACCCAGCTGTTTTGGGGGGGGGGGGGAACCCCATTTGCGTACAAGCTATTTGAAAAGGCTCGAGCGCTGAGATTCAGCATTGGAGGCTGTGTTCACAGTGAGTTGATTCAGCAAGTCAAAAAGCTTTCAGTTATTTTTCAGCTTGTATTGAGTGTTACTAGTGATGGAGATGATGGACTGTCTACTTTGTGTGATTGCAGACAGCATATGAATCCAGGCATTGCTGTATGGATAAAGGCAGGTCGGAAGAAGTGTAAATTCTACAGATGTGTTTTGACTCATTTCAAAGTCCAAAGGCAAAGTCTGGGATGACCATGAAGTGGGTAGTGGGTGTTAAATCAACTCCTGATTTCCCATCTTAATGGGAGTGACCTCGGTGTCACTTGTACACATCAAGTACAGGCACATGCACTGCAAATCATTTGTGCTGGAAGATTTTTATGCAAAGTCATGTGTGATTTGAACTTTGATTGTTCTTCACTGCAGCATTCTCTTTAAAGCGGTTCTCAGTGTCATAGATTCACCTAGTGCTTTATAAAGTTCATTTGGCTGCTACACAAATGTTAGGTTCAGAAAAATAAAGCAGTTTGTAATAAGATTAAGTAGCTCAGAAATGTTTGCTGTTATTGTTTTGTACTTTTGAATTTTAAACAACAGTTGTTTTATTTTGTTAGAAACTGTGTACTGTTTTGATACCTCAGGTGCACCTTAATTTCCAACAGTAAACCATTTTCTTTCACTTTTTCTATACTGTATGCACATACTTTTGGTTTGATTTGTATTGTTTTCATACTCGGCTTCAAACAGATTGTGTTAACTTTTTTTGACTGCCCTTGAATTCCCCAGCGCCATCTGTGATTAAATTAAACAACAATGTTAAGCAAAACTGTGAAAATGTTGTAATGCAAATGATTCCAAACTACTGTGGTTGTTACTTAACAATGATAATAAAGGACACATTTAAACACCACCATATCCAGACTAGATGTCCGAGTGTGGTACTTCACAGTCACAGAGAACTACAAAGGAAAAATATATGTACACACATCCATGAACATAATTTCAAACAGTCATGTAAGAAACATGTAAAGATGTAAAAAGGTAGTCATGTGTCCAATATCAATATATATACACACATCCATGAACATAATTTCAAACAATCATGTAAGAAACATGTAGAGACGTCAAAAGGTAGTCATGTTTCACAAGTTGCTCTGCTGCTCATTGAACAGTGGAAGAAACTTGGTGAAATGGAGAAATGAAAACACAGGTCATGGCTGCGCCAAGAGGCAGCTACAGTTCTATAGATAGTTTCACACTGTGTTTGCCTTTTGCCTTTCCAGATCTCCCATAGCTGGTTGGCCAACAGGCTGAGAGGAGTTTCCCGCTTTGGAGGGCCACTTTTCTCCCGTCTCCACCCTTCACCCCTCCCTTCATCTCCCCTTCACTGCATTAGATCTGTCCAGATACAGCTTCCCTTCCACCCTCCCCATGCTCCCCTCCTTTCCCTGCCCACTCCTCAGCGAAAGCAATAGTCGACAGTTATTGTTGTTGGTCAGGAGGTTTCTGTTTCCCTCCCCTGCCCCCCCACTCCCTCTGCCCCCTACCCCGTTCCTCCTTCCCCCCTTCCCCCCTCACCCTTCCTTGACATCCACCTTTCCTCATCACTTACCTTGCCTTCAGGCCTCTTCCTCTATCCCCTACTGGTTTGTCCCCCATTTGGTCCAGTCATCAAGGCCTCACCAATCTGGCCCTGCCCTCAGATGTACAGCACACCTCGGTGATGAGTTCGCCCCTTGGAGTGTAGACCATGCCTTTCAGGCCACTCTCTATGGCCCCTCAGTCCTTGGCTCACCATCTCACCTGTCTGCTGGCCGCACTTGGGTCACCCCTTTAAGGGCGGGATTTTCATATGGACTGTAAATGCAGTGTGTGGGATTCAACCCTCGCCAAAAGCATCTTTGTAAGCTTACTGTTCGTGTAAGATTTCACAGAGTAGCTTTTTGTGACTTGAGGGCATAATCTGATAGCAATCATGCAGAACTAGATATCTCCCGTTCTTGAGGGCATAGCTTCATTGTTGGTGCCCACAGTATGTTACCCTCATCAGGTGCTGGTGCCCCTAACTTTGACCTACATAGCAAGCTTCATGCTTTGCCTCAGACAGCCCCCTCTTTCTGATGGTACTCACCTTGGCTACTGACAGCTGTGACAAATAGAGGAATAAATTCTGTAAGCATTGAAGGTTACAACATTTAGCTGACATATGCTGTGTGTTATGGTGTGCATGCAATGGTCCTACCTTGATGCATGTGCGTATTCATGTACAGCCTGTCAGCAAGCGATACCTTTGAAGCATGCATGTTTCCATTTTAGTTTGTTACTTTCATCATTTGCTTCTGTTTGGAGCTTTAGTCTTGGCATTTGAAGTTGCAGTTATTTCTATTTCTTCATGCTTTCAGGCCCAATACAGCTATAAACATTTTGACTTGACTTATCACACATGATTATATAGGTTATCTCTTGTATGCGCACATGCACATTTTTTTTTCTAGCACTACTTTGTTGTCTTTTAGTACATGCGCCTTGCTCTTTTAGTTGTGCATTTACATATAGCGCATGCATGTGCTTACTTTCCTTTACAGTGTGTGTATGCACTATGTGGAATCTGTGATTGTGTTGCCTTACAATGCAATTTGTACTTTTTGTTTGTCGTGTGCGCACTTATGTTGTCACACTGCGCACATGTTATTTTATCATGTGCACATCAGGTTGACCAGCATGCTTTCTACAAGCCTCACAGCCCTGGTGTTTGGTTCCGCAGCTCTCTTATGACTTGTTTGCTGCCTGCAGGGTTTTTTTTTTTTTATGGGCATATAGCATTTCAGGGGACTTTCCATCTTTCCAGGGTCTCTACATCTTACTCTCCTAGCATCTGTCTTCCCATGTTTGCAGGAGTTGGCAGCGGCATTTATCATAGCCTTTGGTCTTTTCCAGGACCAAGGAGAAGAGCCTTGTTCGCTCTTTTGGCCTCAGGCATTAACAGTGTAATATCCTGTTTAAACAGTTTGAAGAACAATGGGTAGGGGTGGGGGATATACATGGTTCACCCTCTCCCTCTGTGCAGATCCCCTGCCTGAATGCCATAGTCTGAACACCCCCCTCACCTTCAGACACATGCAGGGAGATCCAGGGTTCCCTACCACCTTGCTCACCGCTCTCTTCCTACAGCTCATGAGGTCAGGAGCCGTTGCAGCCTCTGTTGTATTCCAACAGTCCATGCCCCACTGATGCATTCTGAACGCAGCCTTCAGGCTTTCCTGCTCCCCTCATGCAGAGACTTTTGACTGACCCTGGCCGTTGGTTCTGTAGACATTTCTGCTCAGCCGCTGGTGCATCTCTTGCCAGCACTTTGTTCATCCCACACGAGCCACGGCGGCAAGAGCCTTCCTCCTTTGGCTTTCAGTTTTGCATTGAGCCTGACATGATTCGGTGCATGATGTCAGAATGGAGAGTTCCTATCATGCTGCCTGTCCAGCTAGGACTGTTTACCATGTAACACTCACATTCCCATCCAGCCTTCCCTGCTTCTGCTGTGGCCCACATGTGTTTGCCTCATGTTGGCCATGGAATAGAAGGCAGTGGAAATAGCTCTGCATTTGGGCCATCAGTGTCAGGCAGTTTCATGGGGCAGTTGTGTGCTACAAAAAGCCTTGAAAATATTGCCAAATAGAGTTAGCTTATAGTCATTGCATATAGAGAGTTTGACTTGTTAAATATGTTCGCTGAACAGAGAGTAAGACAAAAACAAAAGCAAACACACAAAACACACACATGCATGCGTGCGCACACACACACACACACACACACACACACACACACACACACACACACACACACACACACGCACGCACAAAGCGCACGCACGCACGCGCGCACACACACACACACACACACACACACACACATGCATGCACACACACATGCGCATGCGCATGCACACACACACACACACACACAAAACACACACATACTCCACACTTTTGTAATACCATTAAAGTAGAAAAGGAAGTGGCAACTTCTGTAGAGAGTAGCACACTGAGATAATTGTGGGCTGGTCCCTTGCCTCAACACCTTCTCTGAGTGGGAGAGAGAATCCACATATGTAAGATAAGGGAGAGGGCATAAGGGAAGATAGTATCCAGTGTGATGTAAAATTGGAGAAAAACAACCAGAAACACTACCTGTACTTGTTTGAAAATGTGATGTTTGTTTTGTTCATGGCAGTTTTGGTTAGTGATGTGAAATGATGATTTTTGACTGAATCTTTCATTCATTGTTGTTGTTTTTTTTCACCATTGGAATAGGTGAATGTTTGGAGTATAGAAACTGGTTGGCATGGTAGAATATGTTTACACATGTGCATGCACGCGCGCGCGCACACACACACACACACACACACACACACACACACACACACACACACACAAGTACACAAAGCAGTATGTTTTTTTGTTGTTTTTTTTTAAGAGAAAGTGTAAGTGTGCTTAAGTTGGGTTTGATCCATGCTTGTGATGCGTTGTTTTAATATTGATTGTTTTTGTTATTTATCTGTTGAAAAAAAAGAATGTTTAGAAAATGATTTTTTTTGTGTGTTCTTTATATTTCAGTGTTATAGTAATACATGTTGCTTTTTATCAATTGGGATGCACTTTTAAATTAAGGAAAAACCGGTGATGAATACTTTGTGACTGAAAGTTATTGATTTGAATCTTGATGTCTAATAACTGAGTTGTGAGTGTGATTGGTTTGAGAATTGGATTCATTTTGCACTTTGTGTATGCTGACAGTAAAAAGATACTTTCTATGTATTGATTAATCTCTTTGTAAGTTGGTGTGATTGAAAACTGCTTCAGATCTCGTGTAATTTTTACTTGTCATACTCTCATTTACACAGAGTGTTATTTGGATATGATTGAAAACAAAGATGAAGTAAAAAATACCTATTGAGATTCATTTATTCTTATCTTCTGGTGCTTCTCATATCTTTCTGTCGCTGATCACATTCAAGCAGTTATATTATCTCTCAGGCCCTTTTTGGGGAGCAGGTTGTACTACTAGTCTGAGCTCTCCAGTTTCAAACTGTGTCATCTGTCATGTAGAGTTCAGAAGAAAGCATTGAATGGACAAGAAGACAGTGGTGTAGAATGTTGCTAGATGCCTTGTCTTCACAGTGCAGTCTTCTATATCCTGGAGAGTAGCAAGCTTCAGATATTTCCTTGATCAATGCGGTCATGTTCTGTTTTGACAGTGATGGCTGACCCTAACTCCAGGCAGATTTCTGCCTGGCCTCTGTCAGTTGTGTTTCAATTCGTTCAGAGAGATGTTGAAGAGGATGCATAGATTGGCTATTTCCACAAACAAGACGGGAACCACAGATGCTCAGTGTGCAGACTGATGGAGGGAAATCCGAGTGTTTCCCTGGTATCAGCTCCAAGGTCAGCAGGTTGAGGGCTCTTACTTTCCTTACGATTTGTGGATTGAAGAGTAATGTAAAAATCAAAACGCAACAAACAAAATATTTCAGAAAAAAGACCAAAGAAAAAAGACCAAAGAAACCAAAAAAAAACACAATTGGCAATGGATTGCAGAACCCTGGTCGTTTTTCTGAATTACAGCAGATGACTCTAAGTCATGAAATAGGTGTAAACTGTGTGAGAGAGCGGCAGCTGTGATTTTGTATTCCTGTTGAAAGCAATATCATATCATATCATACCAGTGACATGGCTTATAGAATTTATAAGCCTTTTGTATGAATTGCACTTAGAAATGATAGGTTGAATGTTTTGACTGTCATACTCTGACATTTCGTGATGACAAGACACTGGGAAACTGAAAGAGATCGACAAACACTGTGTGAGGAAGTGGTACCAGTTGTGGCAAGACAAAAAAGTGGATGATGCGCAGGTTGATGCTCAGGTTCATTTCAGATGGCAACGTGTGGAAAGGAAAGGTCAAAACCTTTCTAGACAAGAGTGGGAAGATAGGATGGAGGGCATTCAACTGATCACCGTGAGATTTCAAGCATTTCTGCTATTCCTCAGTAGAATCCCTGCAGACACAGACTTGGTTATTCGCTGCATCCCCCCACTCCATCTCTCTCTTTGGCCCCCCCCCCCCCCCCCCCCCCCATGTTTTGAAACAAGTCCATGAGGCCTGTCCTTCCTGCCCTCCCACTTTCCATACACCCCCCCCCCCCCCTACCCCTTGGTTTTATGGCACTTGCTGTCTACCTCCTTGGTTTTATGGCACTTTGTTTCAGGTCCGAGTGAGGCGTGTGCTGTTTGTTGAGGAGAAATCAGACTGGTCATCACGACCTTGGTTGAATTGGTTCATTGGATTGGTTGGACGACGACTTTCTTCTGACTTACTCATGAGCAAATTCGTTACATTGGTTGAATGTTCTTGGACGACTTTCTTCTGACTTGCTCATGAGCAAATTCGTTACATTGGTTGAATGTTCTTGGACGACTTTTCTGTCTTGCTCATGAGCAAATTCGTTACATTGGTTGAATGTTCTTGGAAATTCGTTACATTGGTTGACATTGGTTGAATGTTCTTGGACGACTTTCTTCTGACTTGCTCATGAGCAAATTCGTTACATTGGTTGAATGTTCTTGGACGACTTTCTTCTGACTTGCTCATGAACCAATTTCGTTACATTGGTCGAATGTTCTTGGACGACTTTCTTCTGACTTACTTATGAGCAGATCCGTTACATGGTTGAGTTCAAACGACTTTCTTCTTACATGAGCAAATCATTACATGTTCTTGGACGACTTTCTTCTGACTTACTCATGAGCAAATTTGTTACATTGTTATTGCTTGATGATCATGATGTTCTGGAGAGTAAATGAAGCTGAATGATAGTTCTTGCGATGTTTTAATGGGTGTGATGAAACAAAACATTTCAGATTAAAAGAAAAATGTCAGAGGTGGAGAAGATTAGTGAAAAGGGCAATGGGATTTGCAGAACCGTGGTTAATGCAGACCAAGAAACCAACTAACTATTCAACACTACTGGAAGGATGCAGGAGGAGTGCAGCATCTCCTCTGCTGGGTGACCTCACAACAACCTGATGTTGATGGCTTTACTGTGGACGTTCAGTGATGAACTGCAACAGGAAAAGGCCAGGTCTGGCTGTATAGGGAGAGGAGGTAGCTGGAATGATGGGCTTGGAGAAATTCCATAGAGGTCATGGAAATATGGACAGCAAAAAGAAAAAGAAATGAAATGAAACGAATAAATGGAGATTGATTAATAAATAACTAGATAAATAAAGTGAAATAAAATGAAAGTTGCCGATTACATTGTCGTATCAATTTGATAAATGTCAGTGTAAAATTACAACCCTCCCCCCTCCACCTCTTCCAATCCCCACTCTCCCACCCCACCCCACCCCATCCCAAAAAAGCCAAGTCTTTTTGGGTCTCTCAAGCTCTATCACATCTTTCTGATCTTCTCCAGCAGTACATTCCTGCCTGGCCATTGCATTCTTCTGCTGATTCTCAACTCCTCCGGATCCCCAGTCGTACCACAAAGACCTTCAGAGAGCCTTCTTTCCCCGTTTCAAGCGCCCTCTGCTGGAACAGACTTCCGTTTTCTCGCTGCACTTCTAATTCTCTCTCTTCTTTCAAGATGTCTTTTAAGACTACCTTTTTTCACTGACTTGTAGTCTTTTTTCTTTTTGCCTTATGATTTTGTACTACACTGTGTGTGTGTGTGCGTGCGCTCATGCCTGACCACCCTTCTGCACAAAACATTGCTACAGGGGATTAACCATTTTTGCCAAGAAAGAGAGAGAGAGAGAGAGACGGACACGCGGGCAGATTGACAGACAGAGATGCAGAGATGCATGTCTATTGTAGCGCATTATGATGCAGTCACATTTAGCATAAACCACTGATATGGAGAAGTGGGTTATGCTGTGGGGATCGGTGTTGAAGTGTATAGCCACAGGGGTTTGCTTTTTCTGGAGGATGCTGTCCCTGTGCTCTTTGCAGCGTTCTTCCAGTGTGCGGTATGTCTCACCAACGTAGATGCGACCGCACAGGCTGCGGTGCACTATATTTACCAAATCACTGGTTTGGTTGATGAAACTGCTCCTCATGGTGAAATGGCGTCCTGAGGGCCCTTTAAAGGTGAGCGTGGTAGTGTTGAGGAAGGGAGAACATTTGCATTTTTGTCCGTTACAGCAGCTGTTGCCCAGGGAGTAGTGGTTCTGGGGGGGGGGGGGGGGGGGGGGGGTGTGGGGTCGGAATGCCAACCTAACCAGATGATCGCCCAGGTTTCAGTCTCGTTTGAAGGCCATCAGTGGAAGTTCCTTGAATGTCCTGTCAACTTTGGGATCAGTCTGTAGGATGGAAAACTTCTTGAAAAGAATTTTCTTGATTTCCAGGTTGTGAGGATGGTATGTCAAGTTCACAAGGGTGCGGTCATGGTGATCTGCCTTGGTCTTTGGTTTTAAGGCCTCCTCTCTGGAGATGCGCTTGGCCTGTCCAGTGCCTGTTGGACCACAACAGTCCATCCTCTGTGGTGGCAGTTTCACATTCTATTATTCAGGTGACTTAAAACCCATAGCTTCTCTCCTTCCAGTCTGTGTTCGATGTGTCCTGTTCTTTAACTTTTTACGCCTCTCCTCATCTCTGTGAACATAGCAGGTCTAATGACCCACAAAATATACAGAAGTTTTAAAAATTATTTGTAGCGAACCGCCAAGAAAACGTAGACAAACGAATCACAAGACAAAACACGACGCGTTTCGACCTCTGAGGTCTTCTTCATGCAAGACACAAAACACTCAGGACAAGGAAAATAAACGAGCAATTGCTCCATGGGATCCATGGACACATACATAGCTACACCTACACCTACACCTATGCACACACACACACACACACACACACACACACACACACACAACACACACCACTGAAGAGACTCTCTCTCTCTCTCTCTCTCTCTCTCTCTCTCTCTCTCAAATAACACACACACACACACACACACACACACACACACACACACACACACACACACACACACACACACACACACACACACACACACACACACACACACACACTGACTCATAAATGACAGTAACTGAAGAGCCAAAGCCGAGTTTAGGCATATTCATTGCACATATTGACGAACATGATAACGACGAATGCGATACTGATGACTCTTAAGTCCATGGCCCAACACATTTCATATTCATTGCACACATTACGACGAACATGATAACGACCCATTGGATACTGAGGAGTTTGAAGTCCATGCCTCAACACATTTCAAATTCAGTTTTGGTGCAGACTGGTCCTTAAAACGAAAGACGACAGAGAGAGAAACAATGTACTGTATGTGGCCCATGAACCCAACACACGGGCGGACATGCTTATTTTTAAAAGATCATGGCTGTTTAGTGGACGCATCAGACGTTCATATATTACATTTTTCTGAAGATTGGTTTTGTAAACAGGAACTGGGAGACTCAATACTGGAGCGTACTGTATTTGACCTAATCATCGAACTCATAAAAAGGCACGATGGTATCATTTTATCAACATCATGATTCATCCTAAGTACGTATTGTTCTCACTTTCTATGCATAATACTCCTCAAATGCTCGAACACAGCAGAGGCTGACCATATGGGGCCTAGTCAGTATGCACAGCAGAGACTGACCACATGGGGCTTAGTATGCACAGCAGAGACTGACCATACGGGGCCTAGTCAGTATGCACAGCAGAGACTGACCATATGGGGCCTGGTCATTATGCACAGCAGAGGCTGACCATATGGGGCCTAGTCAGTATGCACAGCAGAGGCTGACCATATGGGGCCTAGTCAGTATGCACAGCAGCAGAGACTGACCACATGGGGCTTAGTATGCACAGCAGAGACTGACCATACGGGGCCTAGTCATTATGCACAGCAGAGACTGACCATACGGGCCTAGTCAGTATGCACAGCAGAGACTGACCACATGGGGCTTAGTATGCACAGCAGAGACTGACCATACGGGGCCTAGTCAGTATGCACAGCAGAGATTGACCACATGGGGCCTAGTCATTATGCACAGCAGAGAGACTGACCATATGGGGCCTGGTCATTATGCACAACAGAGACTGACCATACGGGGCCTAGTCAGTATGCACAGCAGAGACTGACCATATGGGGCCTGGTCATTATACACAGCAAAGACTGACCATATGGGGCCTAGTCATTATGCACAGCAGAGACTGACCGTATGGGGCCTTGTCATTATGCACGTCAGCACACTAATAGGAGAGTTGGAGGCAATACAGATTAATGGCTCTGTAGTCCATGCCAAAGTGTATATCATACCGTTTTGAAACAGACTGGTCTTCAAATGGCATTAGAATAGTGTAAAAGAAATACTGTACGTGTCCTTAAACCAAATGCTCCAGCGGATACACCGGTAAAGCAGTTTGATACATAAAGCATAACAGACTGTATAGTGGGTGCATCAGACCAGTTTATACTCAATTTTTGTAGAGTCTAGCACTTCAATGGCAATAGAAGAGGCCAGAAACAGAAGCGTACACTCTGCAGACTGACAAAACACACTGGCACTTCAAAGGCAATAGGAGAGGCCAGAACAGAGACGTACACTGTGTAGACTGACGGACACACTGGTGCCGATTTAATGCACATCCACAGCTCTGTTATCCGTTCTTAAACCCATATTTAGTTTTTTGAAACAGATTGATCCGGAAAAGGCAACAGGACAGAAGATATACTTATCTTTGAATCAAACGCACCGACGGATACAACATAAAGGAGTTTGATGCCTATAGCGTGCTCTGAAGCAGCAGGAATACTGTCGCGCGAGGGGAGCTTGCGCTCGAACGTGTTTGGGGATGTTATTCAAAAGTGCTCGGGGTTGTTACTCAGAAGTGTTAAGGGATGTTACCGAGAAGTGTTTAGGGATGTTACTCAGAAGTGTTTGGGGATGTTGCTCAAAGATATTTAGGGATGTTGCTGAGAAGTGCATGGGGATGTTACTCACTAGAGTTTAGGGATGTTACTGAGAAGTGTTTGGGGATGTTACTGAGAGTGTTTTTGGGATGTTATTCAGAAGTGTTTGGGGATGTTATTCAGAACTGTTTGGGGATGCTACTCAGAAGTGTTTGGGGATGTTATTCAGAAGTGTTTGGGCATGCTACTCAGAAGTGTTTGGGGATGCTACTCAGAAGTGTTTGGGGGTGTTATTCAGAAGTGTTTGGGGGTGTTATTCAGAAGTGTTTGGGGATGTTAATCAGAAGTGTTTGGGGATGCTACTCAGAAGTGTTTGGGGGTGTTATTCAGAAGTGTTTGGGGGTGTTATTCAGAAGTGTTTGGGGATGCTACTCAGAAGTGTTTGGGGTGTTATTCAGAAGTGTTTGGGGATGCTACTCAGAAGTGTTTGGGGATGTTATTCAGAAGTGTTTGGGAATGCTACTCAGAAGTGTTTGGGGGTGTTATTCAGAAGTATTTGGTTAGCTACTCAGAAGTGTTTGGGAATGTTATTCAGAAGTGTTTGGGGATGTTATTCAGAAGTGTTTGGGGATGCTACTCAGAAGTGTTTGGGGATGCTACTCAGAAGTGTTTGGGGATGTTATTCAGAAGTGTTTGGGGATGTTATTCAGAAGTGTTTGGGGATGTTATTCAGAAGTGTTTGGGATGGTTACTGGAGGCGTTTGGGGATGTAATTCAGAAGTGTTTGGGGATGTAATTCAGAAGTGTTTTGGGGATGTTATTCAGAAGCGTTTGGGGACGATACCCAGAAGTGTTTGGAGATGTTACTAGAAGTGTTTTGTGATGTTACTTGAAGTGTTTGGGGATGTTACTACTAGAAATGTTTGGGGATGTTTGAGATTTATTTGAACAATTGTGGGATGATAATGAATAAACTCTCTGTAGCTGACTGATGACTAAACTTTCTTTGTACCGTTATCATGAAGTGCACATAGTTAAATTAGGCAACACACCAACATACTCAGTCTGAGGTAATATCCCGGAACAGACGAGCAACTGCTGAAGAAGAAGAAGAAGAGGAGGAGGAGGAGAAGGAGAAGGAGGAGAGACAGACAGATAGACAAGAGTGTCATTCATGTAGAGATATGAGGCTGAAAGTGAGTTCATGTGAGGTTGATAGGCTCATGTGAGATGGTGGAGAAACTTCCTCATCTTCCTCATACACGTTCAGCAACATATCAGACAGACGATAGGACGAGGCAGAATAAATAACATTCTTTCCATAAACAGGCACATAGAATTTCACATATGTTTATTTGACTACAAATTTAAAAAAGAATTTTAACTTCCAGCTAAGACTTTACCTATCTAGACGAATAAAAACATAAACACAAAAACATGGAAGTCACATACCTTAACATCATGATCACTATGGCCAGGCCTGAAGGCCGAGAGGCCCAGGAACACCTTGACTGAACCAGAGGATGCAGGGAGCAGAGAGAGAGAGAGGAGGCTGATCTCCTGAGTTTATATAGCTGTTGCCTGGGTTGTAGTGAATAACCTTGGCGTCGCTTGGCGTGGACATTTTTTGTTTGTTTGTTTGTTGTTGTTTTTTTTTTTTTCAGCGAGAGAACGCCAGGCTCTGGACATTACCAAATGTCCAATTCCTTACTGACCAGCGGTTGGCTGACTAGTACCAGCCTGTGGAATGTGGAAAGGTGAAAGGGTGGGGTGTGTGGGGTGAGGGGGCGGGGGGGGGGGGGGGGGGGGGGGGAATGGGGGGGGGAACGAGGTTGGGGTACGGGGAGGGGGCCCAGCTGTTCTTCTCCTGTTAACGACCAACATCATTATGCTGATGGCTCTGTCGTATACTTAGGGGTTTGCGAAGGTTTGCGCTGTATTTGTCAGACATGATTTAGATTTCAGCTTTAGGGGAGGGGGGGGGGGGGGGGGGGGGGGGGGGGGGGGGGATGAGGAGGAAGTCGGGGGAAAGGGGGGGGGGGGGGGTGGTGTTGGAGGGGATGGGGGGAGGAGGATGTTGTCGTTGGTGTTGCTGGGTGAGAGGCGAGTCTGAACCTGAAGAAGTCCAGGGTCCCCGCCGTCACCACATCCTCTTGTAGTTTGTTCCACTCTGGGATGGTTCTCGGGAAGAAGGACATTTGTCGGTAGTCTGTCCTGCATTGTGGGATGTCGTAGCTGCAGCTGTTTTTTTTTCTTAAACTTCTTCTCGTCTGGGATTTCCTGGGCAGGTACTTGGAGTTGATGTCAACGAGACTGTGTTGGAATTTGTACATCATTTCCAGTCTGGCATTTTGTCTGCGTTTCTCTAATGTATGCCACTTCAGAGAGCGTAGGATTACGTCTGCACTGGTTGTTGGTCTGTGGCTGTGTGTGACCCATCTGGCTGCTCTACGCTGCATCCTTTCGATCTCCTGGATCTCGTTGCTGGTGTGGGGTCCCCAGACGCATGACGTGTACTCAACAATCGGTCGAACAAGGGTTTTATATGCAGTTTCTTTCATCTTCTTGTTTCCGATTTTGAGGTTTCGTCTAAGGAAGCCGAGAGTTTTGCTGGCTTTTGCGGTGATCGTCTCCATGTTGGATCCCCATTTTTGGTCGTCTTGGATCGTGATCCATAGGTATTTGGTTGAGGTGACAGCTTCTAGAGTGTGTCCATGGAGTTTGTACACAGGTTGGAGTTTGTTCTGTCTCCGTGTAGCCACTCAGTGTTGAGCACTTTTCTGGATGTTCGCCAGTTACACAGTCCATCATGGGAAAGTTGATGACCAATGGTAAATCATTTATGTCATCAGTAAGACACAAGCAAAATAATGTGACACATATATAAGACACAAAATATTGCAGTGAAAGAGGACAAAGAATCCATGATGCGCTATTAATACATTAGAACAGTGACAAAACAAAAACAAAGAACCAAAAATCAATGAACTGGATGTGGAAAAAAGACAATGCAAAGAAAAGCAAAACCATCAGCATAAAATTAAGAAGAATACAAGAAAAAAAAATGGAGATGCTCCATGAATTGTGAGACGTGTACAAGATTGTAAGTGTTGCTTGAGCTACTGCTTTGATTTCTTAAAACTGGATAAAATCATACCGGAGCCAGATATTGTCTTGGATCATATAAAAATGTCAGAAAAGAGATTTAATTGAATAGAGGGGAAAGCACAGTCTGCATGCTATTAAAGAGAAATGCATTCAAAGCTAGAAATAGTTCATAATGTAATACCTCGACATAATTAATCGAAGACAGATTTTTTACACAGATCAGTAAGCATCTATAAAGGACTGACCCCCCCCCCCCCCTCCCCCATTAACACTCACCCCCCCCCCCCCCCCCCCCCCCCCCCCCCCCCCCCCCCCCCCCCCCCTTCCTCCATCCTTCGAGGTTTAGAGGTCTTCTAAACCTGGCAATCCCTTGTCTTTGCACAAAGAATCTCTCCATCATATTACAATTATCTGTCAAAGATTAGAGTAAATTTTATTATAAAAAGCATCCTGAATGAGTGAAATTAGCAACATTAACATTGATTTCGTTGATAAACTAACATGATTTAGGGGTGCTAATTCAAAAATGTTGAAGGCCACGTCGTATACGCTGGGAATTTTGAATCATTACGTAAAATCTAAGATGGCCAGATTAGAACATTGCAAATGTCGTGGACGTGTGACACATTAATTGTGTTTCGTTTCTAATAATATTCTCTCCAGCAAGAAAAATCGTTTTAATTTACTGAAACATTTAAAAGAAAAGAAAAGAAACTGACATTTAAATCACACAATCAAAGTGAACATGGATATGTCGAATGTATGATTATTATATACGTAAAAAACGATAGGAAAGCGAAAACAGATAAATTTACATCCAGGACCTTTTTCCAGAAGCGAAATCGAAACCAAAACCAACCATCCTATATTTGTAATGGAAAATGGCGACTGGTGGGATCGACGTCGAAGTAGACAGCAGGGGTTCAGTGCAGCATATGTCTGGAACCTTACCGAGAACACCAGCCCAAAATATTGCCATGTTTCCACACATTTTGTCTTCCTCCTTGTTTGACAGGACTGGTCACAAGAGAAACTGAGGTGGGCTGTGCTTTTCATTCTTGCGTTGTTTCTAGACTAGGAGTTACAGCAAAAGGTGGCGAAACAGCAGTTGTATTATCATTGTTATGATGTGTGTGTGTGTGTGTGTGTGTGTGTGTGTGCGTGTGATGTTTTCTTTTTGTTTTTGTTCCTAGATCACACACGTAATGCAATGTCCATTGCTTAGGGCTGCGTCCGTTTGAGCTGTTCGATTTAAATTTCTTTCTCTCTCTTCCTCTCCCCCGCCCCTTATATTGATTCTGTTCTGTCGGGGAATGACAACAGATGGCATCCGTCGGTCTCGAGAGACAACGGTGTCTCGCCGTGGGTTAGTCAATTGGGGAGTTGCAGCGCTTGTTGGTGCTGAAGAGCAGGGTTCTTGAGCGGCAGACTCTGTTGCAGTTGCTGCTGGTGAAGTTTCGGTCTTGAATATCAGTTGGTGCCGATCGACGCAATTCTTCTAGGAGGGAATGATATATGCTTTCTAAACATGCATTTTGCCGGCCAATTAATTCAGACACGTCGATTTTTTTGGTCTTTTTTTTTTTCAATGTCTACATTTATCCCGTGCGCTTTTCTGCGTGAACCACGAACAGCCAACATTATCAAAGTACAACATCCATGGGCACATACACAGTTGCACTTCCGCACTTCAAGCAGAAAAGTAGATAATTTAAAGGAAAAAGAAGAGTTTTGTAACAGTTTATTGGGGATTAGGGTGCACAGTAGAGCAAAGGCATAAAAAAAAAAAAAAAAACATATACACTTGGACTTTGCTCAAACGGCAGCACCAGCAGGACACAGATAGACACAGGGTGTAGGGGCAAAATGAGGTAAACATATAATTCAGGAAGCTTTCCTCTTCCATGTTGATGGAGATTTAAAAAGAAAAAAAAAAAGCAAGCTAGATGGGCTGTTGTTTTCACCAAAAACCAACCCAAAACCCACTGAAGTCAGCTAAAACCCCTTTACAGCTATCTACCCAAACCAACCAAAACAAAGAAAACCCACCAGTCTGCAATGATGATAAAATTAAGATACAGACAGAGAGAGAGAGAGAGAGAGAGAGAGAGAGGCTGCAAATAGTAATCATCACATTTCATCATAGAAACAAAAGAGGGTGACTAACATTGTTCTTGTTTATGCCACGCAGTCCTGGGCATGAGAAAGCATGCTTATATGGGCTAACTGCAATGAGCCCTTAGTCGAAGAGATGAAAAAACATCAATGGGACATGTACTCTTTTTTTCCCTCCCCAGTTGTAAGTGACGTCTTTCATCAGCTGAACTAAGCTGGCCACTCAAGCTGAAGAAGAAGAAGAAGAAGAAGAAGAAGAAAAAAAAAAAGAAGAAGCCTGTTATTCCAGGAAGAAGGCAGAGCTGGAGAGGTTTGAGACATTTCACAAGCCAGCCAGGCTGTTACATGAAAAATGTTGCTAGCTCACCAAAATTTTCACTGGCCCAAGATTTCAAACATAGCACCTAGGATGGTGTGTGTGTGTGTGTGTGTGTGTGTGTGTGTGTGTGTGTGTGTGTGTGTGTGTGTGTGTGTGTGTGTGTTTGTGCATACTTGTTTGCTTGTTTGTTCAACAGGCAGCAAGCATTAAGAAGGAAAACAAACCAAGTTCAAGATTACCAGGAAATCCTGGCCACATTTTTTTGTTTTTGCAGTGCTGTTGTTCAGTAATGGAGTCATGTTTTTTCAAAGCATGCAGTAATGTTCTTGGTTCATTTCTCACCACTGAACCTCGTCACCATTTTTTTTGTGATGGTTACTGTTTTAAAACTATTTTTCTTTTAGATTCATGTTCACATGTAGACTGGAGTGAAGACTCCATTGGTAAAGTGAAAAACATGGTGACACAACAAAGTATTAACTCGACAGAAGATGTCAAGAAGTGTTCTCACTACTATTAAAACAATGTAGCTGGTGTGTGTCTGTGGGTTTCAGACATGTGACTCTACTGGACAAGACACAGAAGAGGAAGTGGGAGATCGGCCGTCAGTCTGACCTGTCCCACGTGCCGTTCTTTGGTCACTGTACCAGCAGGTGGCGCAGAAGCTTTCCAGGTATACTGTGAGCCTGCATGCTGGTGCTTGGGGATTATTCTAAGTCTGCAGTATGTCAGCCAAAAATGCCTTTCTTGGTACTCCTTTTATTTGCTTTATTTGATGATTGGAAAAATTCTTAATAAAATGTCTGGTGTGTTTTCAGAAGTTCTACTTTAAAGGGTTGTGTGAATTAGGTTTTTTTTTTTTTAAAATGACTCGCGAGTTCACTTCAATGCAGTGATGTCAACTGATATGGCCCTTTGCGGTCAGCTGAGCTATAAGCAACATTGTCTGACCTCGCCCTTCATTTATCTGATTTTCTGTTTTGAACTATTACAGTGATTCTGGATTTGTCGTCTGTCTTGTCATCTGTCCTCTACAGTGGAATTACTGTCATGATGTTTGTTGGGACTCCTCATACACAGCCATAACCCCCCCCTAAATTTCACGCTTTTGCAGCCCCAGCCCCAGCTGTCCACACAAAGCAGTCAGTATCAAGTTGTCGTCATCAAGAGACCCACAGGGGAGACGATTCACTGTTGAGCCTTTTCAGTGGGGCCTGTTGTGATCCAAGATGTGCGCATAGTACGGCCTGTACTAAGGACAGTAATTGCTTAGTTGTCGATTTGGTGTAAGTGAGCATCCCTGAAAGACACTGCGGGATTGTCTCATTGACAGTGCCCATACAAGCAGTTTTAATACACTGTGGATATGGGCACGAAAGGAAATATCAACACTCAGGTCAGCAGGGCAAGGGCAGAGCAGGGCAAGAAGGGCCACAGGAAATGATGATGAAAGAGAATTAGGACGATGAAGGTGATGCTGTGGAGCTTTATGCTGCTCAGTGAGTATATGACAGGACTGTATGCTGTGCTTCCTTTCATGGCACATCTTGGCATCAACCAGGCCTGAGAGATACAGACACCCGCTGTGTTGGTCAGAAAGTTTCAGAGGCACGTTCATTGCATGGCTTAAACTTGTCTGTGTGGTTTTAGTCTTACAATGTGCACCTGTGGCAGGCTTAATTCTGGGTAAAAAGCCAGTTGCGGTTGAAAAATCCCACAAATAAATCTCTCTAATAGGACTTGAACCACGTACTCCCAGCCCTCAGTTCCATGTTGTTAACCACTGCACCACTGTGACTGGTAATGTATTATTTCAGGTGTGTGTGAAGAGTGCAAAAGACATATATGTATTTTACCATCTGTCAAAAGAACTGAGACATGACCCCCAACTCTTAATTCATTAGATAAAGTTTGACAAGAGCCATGTCTCATGTGTGATGTATGCAATACTGGTCACTCTACTTGACAGACACAAATATATCCATTTGTTTTTTGTTGATATCCTATGTTTGCGTGATAGAGAAGTCCACATACATGGCCCAAAGCATGAAATGAATGAAATTAGTATGCTACCCCGATTCTGATCAATCAAGCAGATGATAGCATTACAGTTAAATTTTCTTGCATGATTAGTGTGAAAAGCATACATTGTCTTTAATCCTTTGTGGTCAAGTGAAAGGAGTTCTTACATGAGTTGGCCATTTTTTGTGACATGAAAACAGGCACAGGTATTGTTATAATAAAAGTCGACACTATCTTTCAGATATTGAACCTGTAAGTATCCTGTAAGTGCAAGTGACTTTTTATGTGTGAATTTCTGTGTGCATAGTTATCAGTTTATAATAGGTTATAATAATTGTTCAGCAATATACTTTTAATGGTTCCAAAATTTATAGAGGCAGGCTTTTTCTGTTCTTCATGACAATGTTGTGATAATATTCAAAGTTCAAGTTTTAGGTCTTACAAACACATCTTTTTATGTGTGTGTAAACTTAGGAAATGAACCCATCGACATATGTGTGCATATGCCCTTGAATGTTTCATTCTAGTGCTTCGTTGCTTTGAACATTGATGACATGTCTAATGATAAGTATGAAAAAAAAAAAATTGTAAAAGTTTCTGGCAAAACATTTCCAGGCGGTTGTAAGCACACTGATTGCTTCCTTGCTCACAATTTTTTTTATCAAATCGGAGTAACAATGTTGCACATTTTAAATAATCTGGTTTTTCAAAATAATCATGGAATATAAAAATTCATGATTGTGAAATCCACAAAGCATTGGTTCACAGGATGCCTGTTGAATTTGAATTCCATTATACAATTTGTCTGAAAGAGCCTCGGACCAAAACAGCATAAGAACATAGATTACATCTAATACCTTGAAATTGTGTGTTTCTTTGGAGAGTATTCACGTGGTATAGGTTCCGCAGATCTGGAATTGGAAAGCTGAGTAAAAGAGGAAACCTTGATTGTTTCTGTCAGTGTGTCTTCTTGCCTGATAGCCACCTTCTCACAACATCATGTGTCTGTCTTTACCTGCACTCATCTCGATTCCACCACATTGTTGTTTTGCTTATAATCACCATTACTATCATTAATGTCATGTTATTAGTGTGCAAGTGCCTGTGTGTGTGTTTGCAGACCAATTTTTATCTGGACGTCTTCAGCAAAGAGGAAGATCCCCAGCCAGAATCCTGCAGCCCTGTGCGATGGAGACCAGACCAGACAGCTGAATTCCAGTGTGGCAAATGCCTGAACAGCTTCTGCTCTCGGTGTCAACGTGCCCATGACAAGTTATGTCAGGGAAGTCAGGTTGCAGTATTGGAAGGCCCCTCAAAGTCAAGCTGCCCAGCTCAGATAGTGGCAAGAAGACGTCAGGTCAAAGAACAGTTGCAAATGGTCGAAGACGCCTTGAAGACGCTGAAGGAAGAAGAGTTTCGGATGAACCAGGAGAGACAAGCCATGGACTACAGTATTAATGTACGCTATGGAACTCTTCTGCGCCATGGGGCTGAGGCGTGATGCCTGTTTGGTCAGTCTGAGAGAAGTGTATGACGGCCTGACTGAGCGACTCCATTCTCACATTGCAGAAGCACAGCATGCACGGGACACGCTTCAGCAAGAACTGTCGCCTTCCCAACCAGCTCCTGTGTCTGCATCCCAGAGCAGGGCTGCTCTGTTCTTGCAGGGAGACCTTCAGACGATCTTGAAGGGGAAAATGGACTGCCCTTCATTGCTCAAACATCAGACTGAAGAAAATACATCAGTGATGATCAACACTCTTCGCTCATTCATGGGGAAAGTTGTGGAGTCCAACCAGCCATCAGGTCCACCTGGGAACCAGGAAGCTTCAGGATCACTCCAGGGCCACAGCGAGGAAGGACATGTATTCCTGGAGGGTGCCGACTCCAGGAGCTTGAATGATCTTTACAAGAAGTTTGAAGATTTGATGGGTTGGGTCACCACACTCCAGTCCACCACCACACAGCTTTCACAGCAGTTGACCCTGCTGACCGACGGTAACAGCAGACAGCCCCCAGAGCCAAGCGCTCTCTGCAGAGAGAAGTTGCTGACCACAAAGACGCCAGTGCCAAACTGACCAGTGCCCTGCAGGGGGAGCTGGCAGCCCTGAAGGATAAGAATGCCATCGTTCATCAGGACCTGGCACTGCTCAAGGCAGAGAAAGACAAAGCTTGCGCAGACCTGGCCACACTTCAGCAAGCTGTGACCTCCATGGAGGGTAGTGTCTACCAGCAACAGACAGATATCACCAAACTCAGATCGGACCACCGTACTGCTGTGAAAAGGATCAACGGAGTTGAGGGTGATGTCAGAGGTTTACAAGAAGATGATGATGCCCGCATGAAGCGCAATGTCAAGAGCCTGGAAAGTGACTATTTTGACCTGCGGTCACACATGGCAAAGGTAAACAAGAGCAGCTCTGGTTCTGCAGGCTGGCAAGGTTACTATTAAAAGCCTGGTTGCCTCCCTTTAACTACAATAGAAAGGAACTGAGAGGTCTCTGTCTGGGATTATGATTTTGTGAGTCATATTCTCTGTTTCTCAGTCTCTGGCTCTGCCTCTGTCTGTCTGTCTTTCTGTCTGTCTGTATCTCTCTTTGTCTTTCTCTCACTGTGTGTGTGTGTGTGTGTGTGTGTGTGTGTGTGTGTGTGTGTGTGTCCAGATTTGTAATGACTGTCAAGATTTGCTAAGTTGATAAATCTAGTTTACAGTCTTCAGTAGAGTGTAGCATAGTTTTTTTTTTTTTTTTTTTTTTTAAATAATTGTTTGTTTGTTTTTAGATTTGTTTATTTCTTTACCATGCTGACCATAATTTTGTTATGATTAGTATATAGTATGACATACATACATTGTTTGATTGTTTACTTAAAAAAAGAAAGAATGAATGAAAATTGATATAGGATTGGAATCAGGGAACCACCAGATCATGTCTGGTGAAATAACTATGGGAAACAAAGAGACCAGTTCTTTCCAGTCCACCAGCTAAGTTTCACATTGAATAGGAATGCATCGTAAGTTGCATACTGTCTATTTCGATGAGCTGTTGAAGTTACTTGAAGAGATCTAAAAATCTGCTAATCAGTAAATGAGGGAATAATGTATGCAAAACCTCATCTACAATAATGAATAATATTGATTGTGGGAATAGTCTTTTTAATGAGAGACTGAAAGTGAAGAACTTATTAGAAACGCAGAAAATATCTTGTTGACAGGTTCAAAGTTCTGGCCAGTTTCATTGGCTCAATCATTTTATCAGTATTGTGACTTATGTCAGAGCTTGATCCATATGAAGACCATTGATATCTGCCTCTGTTTACCTTATAGCAGATGTTGTAGTAACAATAAATCACCTGTGAAAAAGATTCCACAAAATAATCACCAGTCTTCTTTGCAGCCACATACAAAAAGCTATCCTTAAACTTCTGTGACCCATAAAAGATGCGTTTCAAGTAAAGTTTGTTTTTAAGTGCTGATGCTTCCTTTGCCTTAGTCACATGGTTTTGCTGACATACAGAAATACATTCAAAGCGCACCATGGTTAGTGTGAGCCTGGGCTGTCCAGCAGTGTATGTCCTCCTGCCAGAAATCAAGGTATAGATTACGTTTTTGATAGAATCAGGAAAAGGAAGACATTTTCTTAAGCCCCATGGAAAAAGAAAAAGAAAAAGAAAAAAAATGTTCTGTTGCAGTCATTTGTAGTGAACCTTTCACCAGATGTGAAGTTTGCTTCTGAACACTCTTCAGTTGTTCGCAACTGAGTTGTGAAAATGGAAAGGGCAAAAGTCTGATTTGCATCTTTAAAGATGACCAAGTAAATTTGTGGCCAAGACATTCTTTAGGTCCTGGTAGTAACAGCCATACCATACAGCAAGGTTAATGATGATACAAACTGCAGCGTGAAGAGGTCAGCATGAACACTGTGAAGCTTATCCCACCAAAAGATAACAAAACGGAATGTGACCAATTCATGCTTTTCCTGCAATGGAGACACCAGACAACAAGATGAACAGCGATGTACACACTATACGCACTAAAAAGAGGTCAGCATGGGTAGTCTGGAACAGTTTATCCTACTGTCAAAGCAACAGGTTGTACCCACACAGCTGTCCAGATTGTCTGCTGAATACAGTGCAGGCAGGCAGGATTCCTTCTACATACTTCCTTTGACTGGGATGCCTTGCCCCATTAGCACTTTCATGTAGAAGCTCTCCTAACTGTTACCACCAACAAATATGTGATATGTAAGCAGGATGGGGATAGCGAGTGATCAGGGAAGGTGGATGGGGAGCAGCTGATAGAGGAGGATTAGTAGGTTGAATATGATTCTGTGGAGTTCCATCGGAGACTGCATGACATTGACAGGGTGGTACTCTATGCATACTTTCACATCATGTCCTGGCATAAACCAGTTCTGAGAGATACAGATACCTGCAGTGTTGTTCAGGAAATTTTAACACACACTGTTAGAATCCAGTAAGTGGATGAAACTTGACGGTGTGGTCCAGCCTTCCCATTTTGACCCTTAGCAAGCTCAGTCTGGGTAAGAGCGGGTCAGGGCAGAAAAATCCTACATATAAATGGCTCTGACGAGAATTGAACCCATGACTTCCCATCTGGAAAGCTTTGATGTTAAACACTATGCCATGATGTATGCATATCTAGGTCATATTTTTATACGTGTACTTTAAAGTTATGCTTATTCATGTGCAAATGTATGTTTACGTATTCTTTCAGTATTCTCTGTGGTCAGACAGCTTCATGTGCCAAATCGTCATTCTGTTTATGGCACCAGATAGATCTGTCCAGGTGTCCTTCTTTACAATTTTACTTCTGAGATTACATTAGAATTGGCACTCTTTTTTGTGTGTGTTAAGCATCTTTGGTTTAAATGGAAATTTGTTGCTTGGAATATATTTTTGACCAGTAAGTCTTGTTAAACTAAAAGATATCAAAACAAAATGTTTGTTTTTATTTACAGAAACAAAAACTGTCTGTGCAGGAACATATTTTGTGTTACATGTCTTAATCATATGAGAAAAGAGTACAACTTTATAAGAAACAGTTCAAAGAAGAAAAGAGATTGGGAAGGAAGTGAGGCAGTGTATATGGTAAACCTGTGTTTAAATGGATGTGTTTTGGTCTATTCATTTTCACTTGGACCAGTCTTTGTGTCTTAAGTGTGCTACGAACTAGTTGCATGCTGTATTGTTGATACGTTCACTGTAAATGACTGTACATGTAGATGTGTGAATGTGCTGATGTGTTCGTAAGGTAAAAAATGTATTGATGTTTTTTTTGCCTATTATTATTTGGACCAGTCTTTGTATCTTTAAGTAGTTGCATGCTGTGTTGTTTATATATTCATCGTCAACTTGGTTTTTCTTGTGTATTTTGGACACATTGTTCTTGTGTCATTTATAGTCTTATTAGCAAATCTGAAGTAAGTTTACAAATTACAGTGGGACTGCAGCTGTTTTCAGAAACAAATTTCTCTCAGTCTGAGCTTAGACAACAGTCTCTTGTGTGGAAAGTAAGACCCAAGTTCTGGATTATAACTTCAGATTGAAAACGCGTTTGTTCATAGGTCTGAACGAAAAAATTTTAATAAAGGGGGGAAAAAAATGGACAGACTTTAATGAAAAAAAAACCCATGTATTTCACTGAAGTATTTACAACTCAGAGCTTCTGAAATCAGCAAGATGACAGCAGAAGTCATTGTGTGTGTGTGTGTGTGTGTGTGTGTGTGTGTGTGTGTGTGTGTGTGTGTGTGTGTGTGTGTGTGTTGTGTGCATGCATGCACATGTGATTGCAAACTTTGGACCCAGTTTCGTGGAGGTTGCAATATGAGAATATGTTTGGCATTCTTCAGGCTGTGGATGACCCTTTGAACCCGATTGAAGATCTCAATTTCACACACGTAAAATTCAACATTTTTCTGTCTTAGACTCCTGTATTATCAGGACTCTACAGTAAAGCCAGCGAGTAGTAAAAAGCAATATATATATATATATATATATATATATATATATATATATATATATATATATATATATCTGACGCCAAGAGCACAGACACAATCAGCCGTGTCTCCCTGATGAGTCCGATCCAGCGGACGAAAGGCCTCGGAGCAGGCGACACATATAGATCTGTCTTCGGGAGGGATTGCGATAGTTTTCTTCATGCAGCTAGTGAAGGGGTTTTCATATTTATGATATACATTTTCCCATTTATTTCATCTTCAATTTTTTTTTTTCCCTCTCAATTTCTAATCTTTGCCAAATCATTACTATAATGATGGAAGAATTGTTAACCTGCACTTGTTTTCCCCCACTACTTAATTGTTCAGCATTATGCTGTTTGGTCAATCAGTGGGTGATTGCATCTCTTACGAGATCCAAGGAAAGGTTGTTCTGCACAATCTTAGCCACTGACAATGCTTGGGTTATTGAACAGCAGAGCTGACCACTCAGACTGTTCCGTATCTTTTGATCTCCCTTGCATCCTTTAATGGATCCTGAAGCATAGGCTCAAAGATTGTCCCTTACATTTTATACTGTTTGCGTAATGTTTTTAGTTTTCAACAACTTTTTTCTCCAAACTGTCGTTTTGTTTAATCCTATTACCTTTCGCTGGCTGCTTTGGGGTACTGTTGCATTCTTTTTCGAACCCTTGGCGGTCGGAACACCACAGAATTATGGACTGTGGTGTGTCTCTATCTGACGCCAAGAGCACAGACACAATCAGCTGTGTCTCCCTGATGAGTCCGATCCAGCGGACGAAAGGCCTCGGAGCAGGCGACACATATAGATCTGTCTTTGGGAGGGATTGCGATAGTTTTCTTCATGCAGCTAGTGAAGGGGTTTTCATATTTATGATACACATTTTCCCATTTATTTCATCTTCAAATTTTTTTTTCCTCTCAATTTCTAATCTTTGCCAAATCATTACTATAATGATGGAAAAGAATTGTTAACCTGCACTTGTTTTCCCCCACTACTGATCAGTTCAATGGAGGAGTTGTCAAGATTGTCTCCTGAATTAGGACCATGATTAGAGATGAACTTAATACTGTGGAGGGGGCCATTTTTCAAACCCATTTAGGATGATTTTGACGCTGTTTTGCTCAGTGGACATGGATTTCCATTGAAAAAAAAACAACCTGTGGTATTGCTGATAGGCCCCATGTCACAGTACGATCTTCTCATCATCTACCTGGACAGTGTCTTTGTCTGGCTGGACAGTGTCTTTGTCTACCTGGACAGTGTCTTTGTCTACCTGGACAGTGTCTTTGTCTCTACCTGGACAGTGTCTTTGTCTGCCTGGACAGTGTCTTTGTCAGATAATTTAGGATCATACATGTATTTGATGTGTGGCTTGCCAATAACTGGGCATGGAATGTCGGCATCGGTTGAAAATACTGATCATTGTTACACTGACCTTACTGGTCAAGACACAGCTGTTCATAGTGTTTTACCAGTTCATACTTTTTTTTTTATTTACGTTAATGAAAACAGATTTTGAGGTGCAGTGCGAGTAGCTGTCAAAACGCTGTTAACACTGAAGAATTTCAGTCAGTGGTGTTTCCGCAGCCTGGACATGGGTACAGACAAGATGTAGATGAATCAGTTCTGAAATCTGGAATGGGGCCTGATTAAAGATCAGATCATGTCCTTCCTCGCCCCCCCTTTTCTCTGCCCCTTCTCCCCATTCTTCTCTGATGGTTGCCCAGTTTGTCAAACACTGATTCACTGACTGTGATGAAATATTGCTTAAGTCTACAGACTCAGTACAATAACATAAAAAGAAAACTTTGTTACATAGACAAGAGTAGAGGCCTTGTGGTCAAAGTCGGTTTAGGAAATCAAGAAGGGGACAGAAGGGAGGGGACAGGAGGGGGAGGGGGGAGAGGGGGAGGTCGGGCTTAGGATGGAGTTAGAGGGTGGTGGGGATGAAAAACTGCAGGGATGGACGAATGCTCATTGACCTATGCATGTGGAATATATGAGATCTTGTTGGGATTTAAGTACTGATGAACACCTGAACAGGTATATTAAGTGAAGAATTTATTGACTTGCTTGATGAACTAGCTGTTTTTTTTTAATATTTGTTCATTTTATCAAGGAGACAGTGTATCAGTAGTTTTATCAAGGAGATGGTGTATCAGTAGTTTTGTCAGTTTCTGATTTGGATATTTTGTAGACCAGGTGTACTACTATGTTTTTTGTTTTAAGCAACATAGTGCGTGTGTTTTGTGTGCATGCGAACTGTGGGCACTGTAGGAAATCTGCATTTAACCATTTTTCTCTTTTGTTTTGTGTGTGTGTTTGTGTGTGTGTGTGTGTGTGTGTGTGTGTGTGTGTGTGTGTGTGTGTGTGTGTGTGTGTGTGTGTGTGTGTGTGTGCATATATGCGTACGTGCATGTGCACATTGTTTTGGGAAAGACTTGTATCAGGCTCAGCATGAAATCCTTTTTCTGTAGTAAATCTGTTTATCTGTCTGTTTAGTTCCGGTAAAGGCCAACACCCAGGTAGCTTTCCATGCGAGTCTGTTGGAGGAAGTGATCACCGACCAGAAGCAGGCCCTGACCTGTGACCAGATCACCTGCAATGTGGGGGGGGGGGGGGGGGGGGGGGGGGGGAGAGGGGGGGGGGGCTGTGATAGGCCCTGACCTGTGACCAGATCACCTGCAATGTGGGGGGCGGCTGTGATAGGCCCTGACCTGTGACCAGATCACCTGCAATGTGGGGGCGGCTGTGTGATAGGCCCCGACCTGTGACCAGATCATCTGCAATGTCAGTCACTCACTTTTCATTCAGTGGATATGAAGCTTCATGAATTGTTGTTCACAATGGTTTGCCCATTTTGATGTGCCATCAGGCTGTTGCTGTTTGTAGATCTTTGAAATTTAATGGCATTCTATGTTTCAGTTTATGATTGTATCTGTCTGAACATTCGTGAAAGCTTTTCCATGTGTATTATGTTTTTAGGGTGTTTCTGTTGTTTGCATTTTTTATATTGATACTGATAATGTAAATGACATCATTATTCAGGCATATGAAAAAAAAAAAAAACACCTGTCTCATTATAGTGCATGAAGGGAAAAAAAATAAAGAAAAAGAATATTGAACAACTGACACTGAATCTAAGAAAACTTCAATACACTGCTAAGAATGGTAAAGTTAATTCAGCTCACAAAGGATATGATTAAAAACACATGATCATGCACAGATAGAGCAAGTCAAGGAGACCAAGCAAATACATGAAAGCTTGCGTTTTGATGCTGATGTGTTTTAGATATGCATCGCCAGCAAGGTTTGAGAGGTGATGCATTAGTTGATGTAATACAGATGACGTTTTATTTACTGAATTGAGATGTCCATGTCGCATTTTCCTATTAATAGAGCAAAATTTTGATCATTTTGGCAACAATGTGAAATTCGCTATGTGTTCAAGCAGGTTTTTATGTGCATCTGAAGATTTCTGACTGTTGAAACTAGTAAGGCTGTTCAAAATGCCAATTTTAATGTGGTTTCACTTTATTGTATTACAGTGAATCATAAGCTTGTCTTAGTCAGCTGTATTTCCCAAGGTGTATTTAAGAGGTGCCCATGTAAATCCTGTGTTTAGTAATTTGTTTATTCTTATCTGCACCTCTCCCAAGAAAAAATTGAATTAAGTGATCCACCAAAATTTCGAAGGACAATTTTGTTGCAGTGAAACTATTGCTGAAAATGTAAATCTCATATTTACAGCCATTATGTGTCAGTGACATCTTCATCTGTGGAATGGCTGGAAATTTCTTAACAATATTTATTATTCTGCTCAGTTTGATCATGTAATGCTTAATACTTGCTTAGAAAATGCCAATGTAAAAGTTTACCATGTAAAGACACACACACACACACACACAGACACAGACACACACACACACACACACACACACACACACACACACACACACACACACACACACACACACACACACACACACACTATCACATTCAAATGCAAATGTACACAAATGGACAGACACATGGACAACCAAAAATATGATGTAAGTTGAGAATGATGATAAACTGTTAATGAAAGTGTGCACTCAATGTGTTTATGTATTTCAACTAGAATGTCTCATGGTGACTACCAAGATCACCACATGTTCATGTCAGACAGCGAGTGCAGTGTGGTTGATTACTTTATGATGTCTGGTTTTCTTTATATGATTATATGATTGTTGTGAGTTGTATGTATGTGAGTGAATTGATTTTGATCATATGCCGGTGATTTTTCATAAAAAAAATTTGGATGACGTGGAAGACAACATGACAAATGTTGACATGGCCGTAAAAAGAAATATATTTGGAACGGAGATGTTGCTGATGTTTTTTGCAATACTAATTTGAGATAAAAAAAAATCATTTACGCAATTAATCTGATTGAAATTGACATTAATGCTCCTTCTAAAAACGTAAATGAGTGTATGAAGGAAGCTGCAGCATGTATAAAGTTTGTACAATGAGAAACAGCACAAGGAATGAGATTGGTTAGATGTGGAATGCAAAGCTCATAGAGTGAAAGTTTGTAAATTACTTAACAAATTCAAACCTACACAAAGAATGATGATTGTGACTGATATTGTTGCGCATGGCATGAATACAAACATTTGCTAAAGAGGCGGGGGGAAAATCAATTCAACGATGACTTCTTAAATGAACTGTTAACATCTGTGAAGAGTCAAAACAGTTCTTGGATCCTGTGTGTAAGATGTCTGTGAAAAGAAAACAACCTCAAAATACTATTAGCATTGATAGTTGATATGATCACTTCAAAGTACTCTTCACTAAGGATGTTAAAAGTGATGATGATGCAATTTAATGAAAAGACAATGATGTAGAGGAAGCCAGTACCTTAAACCATCCCATGTCCATAGATGAAGTGATGTTTGCCATTAGGAATATGAACATTGCAAGGCTGTTGGATCAGATGGCATTATTGGTGAGTTTTTAAAAGTTGGTAATAATCGGAAATAATTCTGAATTGTCTTATTAGATTTTAAATTCTCTTTTTTGACGGTGAGACTTACCCAGAACATTGGACTGAATCAGTTGTTCCTCCTATCTGTAAAAGGATAATGCGAACAATTCTTATGAGTATTGAGGGCTTTTCTCTTTTTGGTGTAAGTGATAAGATATACAGCACTATTGCCAATCCTGGATAGCAGGAACAGGTGAAGAAGACAAATCTTGCAAAAGAATATCAGGATGGTTTTAAAAGTAACTATTCCACAATATAAAAAATCACAATGCCACTCTTCTAATTTTTGGCCATGTGGCCTTTTTCAAGAGAGAAAAAAACAAAAAAACAATACAACTACAGTTGCCAAAGATGGACATCACGTAGTTGTATTGTTTTTTTTTTTTTTTTTTTTTGTTATCTTGAAAAAGGCCACGTGGCCGAAAATTAGAAGAAGAGTGGCATTGTGATTTTCTAAGTTTTCTTCCCTTTGGAGGACTATCGTTTTTATTCCACAATAGATCACGTGTTTATATGTTGCTTTCATTGATTTTGAGAAAACCTCTGATTCTACAAACAGAAGTATTTTATGGCCTATTCTATTAAAAAAAGGGGGGTCTGAAGAAAATCGTTTCAATGCATAATGAATAAGTATGTGTAAGAGTGTGAAGGCCAAAAAGTCAGATGTAGAGGGAAATGAACAGATGTGTGACCTGTTTTCTCAGTTTATCATATGTGACGCCCAACACTATTTTCACGTTACGCCCGACACTATTTTCACAGTTTATCAGTGAATTAAACTTCTGATGTTATAGCTAATTGGAGACATGATGCACAGTTTTCCACAGAAATTATCTGAAATGGTCATCGACCATCAAAAGCAATTGATTTTAGTAGCCTATGTCAATCTGCTACTTTGCTTCACTCACAGGCAAATACATTGAGAAGCAATACAATTGTGTTGAGAAAGGGTGGCTGTTTAGTGTTCGAGAACGATGGACTTTTAGATGGAATCCAGATGTCGGTCATTCATGAACACCCTCGGAATTCATTTTTCGGCATGGCAAAGTTTTTTTGCTGCTTGTAGAAATCATGATGAGCAGAGCTAAGCAAGCTTTGTGATGCATTATACAGAGGTTATCTAGGTTAGGAAATGTCTTTTCATGTCTTTATCAAACTGATTCTCAAGTTCAACCTATTGTACAGTGTGGTGCTGAAGTAAGGAGCGTAGTATGCTGTTCTACTCTGTGAACAAGTCCATTTCTCTCTGCCCTGAAGAAATTCCTAGGTGTGCCTGCGCTGACACCAAACAATTTGATTTGTTGCAAAACAATTAGATATCCAGTATGTTCAAGGTCTGTTACAAAATGTATAACTGATTGGTTAAAGGTACTAGAGACAGAAGATGCAAGATTACCTAAGAAAGCCTACATGATGTTATTTCACTTTGATATGAAGGCCAAGGTGAACTGGGTGACAAAAGTGAAAGTGAGATTACATGAATTAAGAATATGTGTGGGTTAAGCGGTGTGTTGGAAATAAGACTTGTGCCAGGTTTATCCATTGTAAATGGTAAGGTTAGAATACTCATGATCAAAGGAGTAATAGATTTGATTTGTACAGACACTTGAGTCCATCACATTGCATCCCAACCTTTTTGTGTATGAAAATGGGCAGTCGTTTGAAGCACATCATGACAGGATTTGGATTGTCTGATATTGATGTTAATCTGTATCATTATCACAAAGAGTGTGCAGACGTTGAACTTGTTTGTCCTTTGTGTAAAGAGGCTCACAAAAGCAAGGTTCATTTTTTGTGTTTTGCTGTTCTGCCCTAGACACATTCAAAACCAGTCTATCCCAACAAAGTATCTTAAACACCCTTTTAGCAGTTAGACTTATTTTACTTATGTCTACTATCAAGATGTTATAAAACAACTTGCCATATGTTTATTCCAAATTCAAATCCAAGGCATTCCAAGTCCGCTCTCCATTTGCTGTAGCTGATTGGTATTGTTCTCCATTTCTCTGTTGAACGTATGATTTGTTGTATTCATATTTTATAGTGTTCTCCTTTAGTCACACTGGATGTAGTTTCTTGTACTCAAGCATTATATATACCACCCCAGTTCATGAGGCTGTGGCATTTTTTTTCAATAAATCATCTGTATCTGTCTGTCTGTGCATGTGTATGCATGTGTGTGTGTGTGTGTGTGTGTGTGTGTGTGTGTGTGTGTGAAAAAGTGTGCTTATGATCAAGCACTTAAGTCAATGTTCTCTTTGTTACAAACAGCTACAAACAAAATTTGTGCATTAGTGTGGCGATACCAGTATCATTGTATGGTTTCAAAATTGGGAGTGTGAGAATGTTTTAGAAAAGCTGCAACTGAAATTTCTTAAATGTTTGTTTGAAATAAAAAAAAAAAAAACAAACAAACAAAAAACAGTATGATTCATGCTGAAACAGGAATCTATTCTATTCAGTCCTTGTGAAAAGCGAGAAGTGACCATATTCTGGACTGACTTAGGAATGCCTGCATCTGAAAAATACTCTGCCATAACGTATAATACTTATCTTTGAACCATACAAGAATGGTGTGTTAATTTCACTATGGCTTAATCAAAATATATCCATTTTAGTTGAAACAGGATTTGACTGTCTGGGAATTCCGTTCATTCATAAACAAAAAATGGACTCAGTGAAACAAGAATGCAAAATGTCTATATTGGTCATTGTCATAGCTAACAGGAGAGCAGCAAGAAATATCTGTTTTAAAGACATTTCCAATTTGAATTAAGAAGAGAAAAATGTTTGTTTACCCTACAAGATACTTACTTAACACTACGCATGACCGTTGATAGCAACATCGACTGGGAATCCCCATATCTATTCCCTGCACAAAAGAAGCTCCCCAAAAGTCTACCAACTCACCAAAATCAAACAACTTTTGAATCTCCACTCATGCAAGCTGTTCTTCCAAGGTCTCAAGTTCAGTCATATACTGACTCTGGGTCTACCTTGTGGAACCTCTGTAGTGCAAACACATTCACATTATTGCTGAGACTTCAAAAACATGCTCTCAGATTAGTCCTAAGAAAAAGCATGAGGTCACCTTCTGACTTTAAAACATTTAGCATTCTTCTTTTATTCACAGACTACGATATAACAAGGGGCCTCGTAATACACAAGATTATGATGCAGAAGGTGCCTGAAACATTGATAGACAAGTTCTCGATTAATTCCTCCACAAAATCAATGTCCCGGTTCCAAGACTTCATGTGTTCAAATCCAATTTCAAAATTTCGGGCTCAGCCAGTGGTACTCACTCCCAGACTTATCAGACAACACCAGGGTTTATCAGTCTACAAAACAAATCATTTCAGACACCTTATGTGCTAATTACAAACTAACAAACAACAAACTAGCCCCTCTTCTCCTCTACCTTCATCTACCTTTCTCCCAACATACTATGAAAATTACAAATGCGATGTTTCGTACTGATAATAATGACTGTGCTTTGGGGTCATGATTTGGTTTGAATGTTCTCACTTTTTTGTCTTTTTTCTCGATGTTTTGAACTCGTCGACACATTTCTTTGAGGGTGAATAACAGGGACTGGGATGGAAGATAATGATTTGTGGGGTTGACTGTTTCGCATCTCTCTCTCTCTCTCTGTCTGTCTCTCTGTCTGTCTGTCTCCCTCCCTCTCTCTAGTTCTTCCTATCTTAAGTGACAATTTACCATCCCACTGTCTGTGTCTGTCTGTCTGCTGTCTGTGTGTTTCTTCTGTCACTGTATCTCTGTGTGTCTGTCTGTCTCTATATCTGTCTGTTTGTCTGTCTGTCTGTCTCTCTCTCTCTCACTCTCTCCCCTCTCCTCCCTTATGTGACAATTTACTGCCAGCTGAAAGGAAGGGAACTTAATGGCCTGCTCTGCTAGATGCACCATGGACATTGTAACTAAAGTTTTTTTCTAAAGGTAGTATTTTGCTGTATTCATATCCATTGCGTTGCTTATTATGTTCTTCATTTCATCTTGTTAGAACGGTTGCTTTATATACTTGTCTGTCTGTCTTTCTGTCTACCCCCCCCCCCACCCCCCCTACACACACATACAGAGAAACATCCCCCTATACAAGCACATGCACAATCCACCTCCCCCACGCCCCTCAAACACACACACATGAGCATGTGCACGCTCTTGCATATGTGCTTGCATGCACGCAGCAGCCTCTACCCTAGCCACCTTCCCACTCATGCACACAATCTCTTTGTCTCCCTTTGTACATACCAAACTTCTCATGGCATGCTTCCTGTGTTTTATTCTTACATTGAAACCCCAAATTGGGGCGAGGACTGGATGTGAAAAAAAAAAAAAAACTATACAAAAATCCCCACATTGGATGCTCTGTTATTCTCATGAACTGAATTTCTCTCTTGTTGTCTGTCAGCCTGTCTGTCTGTCTCTGACAGTGACTACAAGAATAATCAAGGTGAAACTGAAATGAAAAAACAAACAAACAAACAAAAAAGCCAACAACGAAAAGTACCATGCTACCATGAGGCAAAATATTATAAACTGGTTGATGAATAAGTGTACGGTGTATGCCATCTCATAATTTCAAGCAACGGCCAGTATTACGTTTTTGTCACTCCAAAACGTCTTCATCTATCTGTGATCATCGTAACAGTGGCGGATTTTGATACAAGCCAGAAATGAAAGGCCTAGGGCAAGTCTGACGTAAGGACACTAATTTTGCCTCGACACCTACATTGAACGTATTTTGGCGGCAAAAGGGACACCACTCTAACACTTTTAAGAAAAGTCGCAAGTGTTCACAATGGTACGTGCGAAGTTGAAAGAGGTTGTTGTGGAGCTTTTCCCAGTTGTTACTATAGGTATAGTTATCCGAAACTTAGTGTTCAAGATGAGAAAAGACCCTGTGAGAAACATGCAATTGTATTTCGCACACGGACAGAAGACAGGACAGTTCCCGACAAGTTCTGCCCTTCAAGAGGCGGAGAGAGACGGTGGCCCCAGAACTCACAACTGCAACCATGAAGAACTGCCGCGACTGGGTCAGTTAATTATGCAAGGTGTGTATGTATGTCTGTGTGTAAACGTATGCAAGTGTACATGTCTGGCTCTTCGCAGACGACACTCTCTGCCACAGAACTGTAGCTTCCCCCCACGACCAAAGGAAGTTGCAACAGGACCTGGACCACATGGCAGTCTGGGAAACAAAATGGAAAATGTCTTTCCACCCAGACAAGAGTCAACCCCCCCCCCCCCCCCCCCCCCCCCCCCCCCCCCAGGATTCCAGAAGAAAAACACACTGTCTGGCACATACCATCTCCATGGCCAAAACCTCAAAAGAGCTGAAGAGACAAAGTAGCTAGGGGTCACCATTTCCCAAGATCTTAGCTGGGGGGGAGGGGGGGTAACCCCACTTTGAGAGTATGGCCAGCTCCACAGCGACAGTCAGACCGAAACATTCTACTAAAACAGTTCAAATCTGTCTTCACCACAGCAGCAACATCCACCCTACCAAATTTAAAGAAGCCTACAGCCCATATTAAAACCAGCCATGTCGATACCCACAGTGTAGCCAAGCTGCTTCGCCAGCTAAAAACCCCAACAAAGCCTCAGGACCGGACAACATCCCAAACCGGATATTTAAGAACTTGGCTGACAACATTGCCCCAATCCTGACCACAATCTTTCAGACTTCACTGGACACCGGCTGCCTACCACATGATTGGCTCGGAGCCAGCATATCTTGTGCTTTCGAGAAAGGTGACCGGCATACCCCATCAAACTACCGCCCGATCTCACAGACATCTGTATGTTGTAAACTCCTTGAACATACGGTCTGCCGCCATATCATGTCTCACCACCAAGAACAACAAAAAAAATACTCGCAAATCTCAACCACGACTTCCGTTCAGGCTTTTCCACCAAGACGCAGTTCCTCACCACTATCAACGATCTCCTGATGTTCTTCGACAAAGGGAAGCAAGTGGATATGGCTATTTTGGACTCCTCAAAAGCCTTTGATACAGTACTCCACGACCGTCTCCTCCATAAGTTGACCAGTTATGGCATCACCGGCACCCTCCACACCTGGCTTACCTGCTTCTTAACAGAATGAACCATGCAAGTGGTGGTGGAGGGCACTACATCCAACGCCACAACTGTCAACTCAGGAGTTCCACAAGGCACTGTGCTCGGCCCCCTCCTATTCCTGTGCCACATAAATGACCTCCCAGAAGCAGTCAAATCCCCAAGTACGCCTGTTTCGCAGATGACTGTCTCATTTACAGGGAGATCAACGACTTTACTGACCACCACACTCTACAAGAGGACCTCAAGTCACTAGAGTCATGGGCAGACAAAAGGTGCATGTGGTTCAATGCCTCAAAATGCTAAATCATGAGCATTGCAAAATCCTCTACTTCCTCCTACGTCTACTTCCTAAATAATACCATCCTGCAGCAAGTCCCTCACAACCCATACCTCGGCATCCAATTCGCCGCCAACCTCAAGTGGTCTCATCACATCACATCCATCATAAAGAAGGCCAACAGCACACTAGGATTTTCTCTGGCGGAATCTCAGGCACAGCCCCACCTCCTGCTGAAGAAATGCCTACCTCGCATTCGTACGCCCTGTCCTGGAGTATGCAGCAATCATTTGGGACCCGCACATGCAGCAAGAGATCAACATGGTGGAACGTGTACAAAGAAATGTAGTGCGCTTCATATCAAAGGACTCCCGCTTCACCACACCAGGCTTCATAACAGGTCTGCTGAGAAAACATGAGCTCACTACACTCCAAGAACGGCGGCTTCAACTACGTCTAGGATTCTTTTGCAAGGTGGTAGAGGGTCTGGTGCCAGCGATCACCCCGAGTGACTTCATCACACCTCAGAAACCAGGACGACGCATCTGCTCCGCCAGAGACAACAGTACGTACATGTCACAAAACCCAGGGGAGAACTACATACGAAATAACGATAGGTGCTGCTGCGTTCATGAAACACAAACTGATCAGTACCATAACTCATACTTCCCAAAGACAATAACTGAGTGGAACACCTCGACGATAACATCGTCCACCAAAAGTCAGTCGACAGCTTCAAGTCGGCTCTGGCAAAAGCCAGAAGCTGATAATCATCATGCTGCGCACCCCCCACCGCCGCACCTATGCCAGTAAATGGATGTTAGTGACGCACCAATCCACATCCAGATCCAGACACCCATATCTCCAACATAACTAACAGGGCAAACAAGACCTTAGGGTTCCACAGGCGAAACTTGAAAGTGGGCTCCGTCAGCATCAAGGAAACTGCCTACAAAGCCCTAGTTTGCCCCACTCTAGAATATGCCTCACCTGTCTGGGACCCCTGTAGTATACCGCCAAAAGCATCAGCAACATGGAAAAAGTCTAACGCTGTGCAGCTCGATGGGTTGTGAACTGCGACCGTCACACCTCAAGTATCGATTCCATGCTGACACATATCTACAGTGGTTCACTCTGGCAGACAAGAAGAGCAGCAAGGCTAACCACCCTTCAAATATCATCAAGAAGAGGTCACCACCATCACACCCCCATTCAGGCCCACACCAAACACCCCCAGCACGGTCTACAAGACAGTCTCACTGGGAGACGTATCTCCTCCCTGCTTGCAAAACGAACTACAGGAAGTTTTCCTTCTTCCCAAGGACTGTCAGGGACTGGAACAGCCTGCCTCCTGAGGCTATCTCCTCAACCTCAGTGGAATGCTTCAAGTCCCAAATTTGATCAGCCAGCGCCCTCCCCCCCCCCCTTACCCTTACCACCACCACCAAATCCCCACCCACAACAAATCCCCCCCCCCCCAGTTTTATACACATCAGAACCATCAAAATGATGATGGCGGATGTTTAAGGAAAGAAGAAAAAGAAGAAGACCCTCGTGGATCCAGTCGTGGACAAACTGAAAAAGTCACGGAAAACGCGTCCTTTTGCATTCATTAATTTTATGCAGTGAAAGACAAAGAGAAGTTACAATAGGTACGCGACCAACAGACAAAAACAAACAAAACGCACACCACGCAAACGCGCGGCACACATACACACACACACACACACACACACACACACACACACACACACACACACACACACACACACCCTTTGCGGTCGGCTGGGCTATAAGCAACATTACCTTACACACACACACACACACACACACACACACACACACACACAACTCCTAGAGAAAGAAAAAAATCCTGGCAAGGAAATGGTGCAAAACCATCTCGCTGACATGGCAAAGAAATGGGGCAAAACGATCTCACCTGGCAAAGAAATGGCACGAAATCATCTCACTCACCTGGCAAAGAAATGGTGCAAAATTATCTCACCAGGCAAAAGATTGTGCAAAAGTATCTCCCTCATCTGGCAAAGAAATGGTGCAAAACTCACTCACCTGGCAAAGAAATGGTGCAGAATATCTCATTCAGGCATTGGACTTGGAGAAGAAAGTTAGTGTGTAAGCAGTTGAATTGAAAAAAAAAAAAAAAAAACAAGAGGAAAACCAAAACCTTGTTGAAACGTGTAGAAGGCATATATATGATTTACTGATTATGATGCGAGGCGAGTGTTCTCAAAAGTAAGGTCATGATGGAAGGCGACTGGCCGGGTGATGAAGACTGTCGCTACCCACTTGCTGTGAATGTTGTGAGAAAGATTTAAGAATGTACTATTGAATAAATTTGCAAGAAAATAGGTGGCCCTCGGCTGTTGTACTTAAGACGATAAGAGCTCCCGAGACGGCCAACACAGCAGTTCTACCCTGGGACTCCAGGTCAGAATTTTAATTGGGAGGGTACTGATTCCCAGCACAGTCGCTATATATCTAAATGTTGTGACTGTGAAGTTTCTACTGCTTTTTATAGTCGGTTTTCTTTAATTTTTATTGAAAGATATCCAGGAGGTAACTTAACACATTGATGGCCTCTTTCTCTCTATTGCTCTCTTTTCTCTCTCGCTCTCTTCTCTCTATTGAGCACATGCGCATGTGTGCGCGCGTGCGCTGACACACACACACACACACACACACACACACACACACACACACACACACACACACACACAAATAGACGAAACGCTTTCTCTCTGTCTCTCTCTTTCTCTGTCTGTCTCTCTGTTTTTCTTGCTCTCCATCTTCATGTCACATAAAAATGAAAATGAAAGTATGATTTACTTGCAACAAGAAATTAACAAGCAGTAAGAAATAGTAAGAAATTCTAGGGAGAGCTTGACAGTAGAAGGTCTTCAGAGAAGAAACCCCCCCTCAGACAAGTGTTTTGGCCTTGAAGTTGAACTCCTTACACTCTAAGAGGGCCGGGGTCGCATCCAGGTCATGACTCCCAGATGCCCTTCTACTGCCAACTTGAAGGTCATCCGGGACTCGTGACCTGGATGCAGGTCAGTACAGTTGATACAGTACTATCACACTGGTAGTGTGCACATTCTACATTATTTATGACTGTTATCTACTTTGACTAGAACTTGTAGATCTAAGAAAACGGAAGATGTGTCCTTTCTTATGACATCTACAGCATACAACTTTGACAAAAAGAATATTTGAGCAAAATGCTATTACAGCCTTATGCTAGCTGGCACCCCCCAAAAAAAAACAAAACAAAAAAAAACCCTGCAGATAGAAAGGATGCTCTCTTGTTTTTTACCCTAGCAATCAACAGTTCAACAATTTGGCATAAGCAGAATGTACAACATAATATGTCTTTAAACTGAGTCATCTAATGTGTGTAGTGATGCACGCAGTGCGCATACGCACACGGTTCGCTGCCGGAACGGGAAGGTGCACCTCGCATGAGCAGTGCTCACTTATCAGCAGACAACAGGGTGAGAAGACGTAGTGGCATTTGACTCGTAACCCACGGCGAGTCAACACCTCAGCAACTCCTCGAGTTCAGCCAGCTCACCACTGAAGAAGTCTTTACCCTAGCCTCTACACCTTACCAAAGCCGACGCCCATCTCTACGCTAAGCTGTGAGCGATGTAGGCGTCCGGTGACTACTACCTCTGCTGACCAGGGTGCAGACGACTGCAACCAGTTCCCGCTCCCAGACAACCATTCTTGACTGACGGGATGTGGCATACAGCCTTCCCCGGGTCACACCATCAGCTGCTGACCCTCTGACACAAGTGAACCGCTTGGACAGAGTGCGTCACAGACTGACCACCACTTGCCGTTCCGGTTACTGTAGGGTAAGTTGCACTGTGTGGGTGTGTATGTGTTTGTGTGCATGAGAAGTAGCCACAATACTAGGGATGGTTAAAACACTGGATAGACATGTCACACTAAGCCACCCTTCTAAAGTGTAGGGTAAACACTTTATGTGTGTGAAAAAAAATTGGAAAGAAAAAGAAAAAAAAATAGTTCGTAAACCATGGTTTTTTTCTTTTACAAAAAAAAAAGGAAAGAAGAAGAAGAAAACTCACACATTCAGCTTTAATAATTTGTATTTTGAAAATCAGCTGATACTAATTATGAAGTTAGCAGACTCTTAAATGTGACCAAGTAGATGATACACACATTCTTTGAGTTTGAAGTTTTATTTGACTTGTTTCAATCCAATAGGTCACTGTCAGGGGGATAGAGTAACTATGCTCCTGAAGACTAGCAACTCTGCTAAGACCTGTGGCCATGATGAAATCCCAACTGCTTTGCTCAACAATTGCACAGACAGATAACATTGCTTCAGCACTTGGCCAAGTCTTCCAAAGATCTCTCGACTCAGGGGTTCTCTCCTTGATGACAGGTGCTAGGTAAACATCAAATCTCTAAAGAGGGTGACACATTTAGCCACAAATTTCAGGCCTGTCTCACGGACTTTTCTGCTGTAGGCTCCTTGAGGATGTATATGTTGTTGTTGTCATACCCTGGCTGAAAGCTACAGGGATCATCCAAAAAGCCAAAGTACTTGAATACTAGGATACAAATGCTTCAGCTGGGGATGATAATATCACGTGTGTGACAGTTTTTGATTATCCTGTCACATGGGCAGCCACACTCCGACTTCGGGGGATTTTGGAGACTGATAATGTTATGCTAGGAGCTTGCCACAAATGAAGACAATCCCCACATAAGTATGCAGAGCATAACATTTAGGTGAAGCCTTGGTGTTCTAGCCTATGTCAGTTGGCCTGACACAGCCCTAAGCCAAGGCGGCTTGAGGATATAGACCGCCGACACCTTATGAAACGCCTAAAGCAAAATAAAATCCTCATGGACTCCGCTCAGGTTTCTCATGTGAAACCCATCTGCTTATCACTTCCAGCGATCTCCTCACTTCCACAAGTAGCAAGTGTTCATCACCATATTTGATTGTTGTAAGGCCTTGACACCATCCTCAAAGGAGCCTGGTGTACAGGCTGAAGAAGTAAAATCACACACACACACACATACAAATCACACGCATACATACATGCACATGCACTTCTGCACGCGCACACACACACACTCACACATGCGTGCATGCATGTATGTGCACATGTACACATTCACAAACCCCTGCAGGCATGGGGGCATAGTCACACATATACATGCATACACACACATCATACACACACACACATACGCTCACGCATCACATACACTGGCATACAAACACAGGCCCATGCTCACACACCAATACACACTCTTGTTTCACTTACCACACACACATACTATGATAATAATGGCACAACCAGTGTTAGGTAGGTACTCGAGGTCTGACTAGCATGTTGGGATGATGCTTAGGTCAGCTACCTGCTAAGTTGAGCCAGGAGACCCACTTCTTAAATTCACTCATCTTGGTCATTGATTTGTTTTATCCATCAGCTTCAAATCATGCATAGTGCGGTCTCAACACTTACTGACTTAGCGTATGTGATGTAGCGTATATGGACTAGTCCGCACACAGTGACACCTTGATGAAAGTGAAACTGAAACTGGCTGTGTAGTCACTATGTGTGAAGGGAGAACTGTTCAGCTGGCTGGATTGCCCTCTAAGACTACCATGTGTTCCAGCTTACTCTTATCTGTGGTACAGTGAAGTCAGCCCACTGCATGCATGTCAACTTCCGTTGTGCACAAATGGCTACTTCAGACTTGGACAACTTCACTTGTGAAATGGGTGAACGAACATCAGGTAGACAGAGAGCCAGTTGGATCCACAGGAAGCCTGACGAGTGAAAGGTGACGACACGTCCTCCCTCCTCCTGATCTGTAACTGAACCTTCATTGATAAGTCTCGACTGCTTTGGGTGCACATCATTCAGTGAGTGGGTCTACATCATGGATGAAACCACACATCTGGAAAGGCCGGAAGCTGGAATTCAACCTCACTGTTTGTCCGAATGTCCTGAAATGATGAAATGTGATGATATTTTTTTTTCCCCGACATTTTGGTAAAACTGCGCCTTTATTACTCCGTCCAATCCTTTTTTTTTTCCCCCCAAACTGATCATTTCTTCTTAATTTTTGCTGAGAGAATATGCAAATGCTGCTTTGAACATTAGTCATGATTACTGTTTATTGAGCCTAATGAATGTGCATCTACAATCGGTGCCAGTGTTCAGAACACGTTTCATTTCACATGCCATCGCATAGCAGAGACTTCTTTTGGGTAGTAACCGCCTAACCTTACATTAACTACAGTGAAATATGTTCTTTCTAAAACTTTCAAACCTGATTTACCAGCACACTTTTGTACAGACTCATGCTCTCTTGCTGATTTTTTTCGATGTTTCTGGGCATGTTAAAAAAATCTGACAGAGCCTGACGTCATTTCGGGCACAGAAGTTAGCAAGAGTTGTTGCTCTTTGGTCAGATTTCGCCTCCTAGGGTTCGTACGCTCCTTGAACCTTCTTGAAACTCCTTGAATTCTGAGAGCCAATTTCAAGGCCTTGAAAACCTATGAAAATCAATAAAATGTGGTTCTATTGACCAAACCACCTTGAAAACCATTGAAAGTCAAGCCATTGCTCCAAAATTTTTAATGTGGCCAAAAAAAAAAAAAAAAAGACTGATTTTTCTGTGTTCAGACTGATGAAAAATTTTTTAAAACAAATTTTACATCATTGTGATCCCACATTGTCAGGTGTTATTTAACCAAGGGAGATAATTTGTAACTTCCGCAATTTTTAAAGTCTATGCATGCGCAAAGGTCTTGCGCTTCCGGCTTGTTCAGTTCTCTGTGATTGCTGGTTCGTAAACGAAATTTGAAAATGGCGGGGGGCAAATGTGCTTTCAACCGTCTGTGGTTGGAAAAACCAAAGTATTCTGATAGGGCGAAAGCAGACAAAGCAAACAAACAAAGCCTGCTACTGCATAGTCTGCAAAACAAGTTTCAAAGTGCGAGCAATGGGTGAGAGTGCCCTGGTTAGCCACAGCAAAGGACAAAAGCACATGTATGGCTCTACTGGCGTTGAGCAAATGTTTATGAGTGATACCCATTTCGTACTTTCTTACAAACAATATGGCAGCAGCGTCGAACGTGAATGTTGAGTCGCCATTAAATCCTGATCCTGATGTTTCCGTGCGCGCGAATCTAGTACCAGCTCTTCAGCCACAATGGACTTATTTTGTTCAAGGACAGATGTGCTGAAATCTGAAATTCTGTGGACACTGCACACCGTCAACTGGCACCAAAGCTTCAACTCTTGTGAACAGAATTCTCAGATTTTTTCAAACAATGTTTCCAGATAGTCAAAATCGCCAAAGGATTTCAGTGTGGTGAGGGAAAATCAAGGTATTTAATGACATTTGGCATTGCAGTTTGCACTTCATTTTCATTCATTGTTGAAAAAAAAAACAAAAGAAGAATCAAACTACATGCTATTGTTTGATGAAAGTCTAAACAAAGAACTGAAGCTTAAACAGCTTGATATACATGTGCGTATTTGGACTGATGGTATGGTGAGAAATGAATACCGGACTTAAAAATTTCTAGGCCATGCTTATGCGAGCAACATTTATGAATCGTTGGAACACATCATCACTGAGTTGGGACACAGAAAACTGCTACAGTTACAGGGTTTCGTACGCCTCTTGAAACTCCTTGAATTCTGACCGCAAATTTCAAGACCTTGAAAACCTTTGAAAATCAGTAAGATGTGGTTCTGTTGACCAAACCTCCTTGAAAACCTTTGAAAATAAAGCTATCAGCTCCAAAAATTTTTAATGTGACAAAAAGAAATGGCAGTTTGATTTTTCTGCGTTGAGGCTAATGAAAAATTATGTAAAAACAAATGTTTACGTTGTTGCAATACTCGATTGCCGTCTGCTGATACTAAGGGAGGTAATTTGTAACTTCATCAATTTTGATGAAGTTACAAATTATCTCCCTTGGTATTAACGCACCCAACGATGTTCATTTTTTTTTTTTTTTTTTTTTTTTTAAACTATTTTTTTTTTTTTTTCCTCCAACCAGTCTCTTACACACCATGCATAGTCTGTATGTTCTCTTACAGATGGACATATTTTTTGCTGATTTTAGTGTTTTAGCGTTTGATACAAAGTGTCTGGGTTGTTTAATGTTCTAATGTGTGGTGTACTGGCACACACTCACTCTGAAAAAAACTGGATAAAGAAATGGCAGTTTAATTTTTTTGTGTGTCAGGTCAGTGAAAAAAGTTATTGAAGAACACCTTTTTTTTTGTTGTTTTCTTTATACAAAACAAATTTGTTTTTAAATAATTTTTTTTCATCAACCTTAACACAGAAAAATCAAACTGCCATTTCTTTTTTCAATTTTTACGCAAGTATTTTAGCCTTGAAAAAGAAAAAACACTCTTTGAAAACTCTTTGAATTTTGTTATTGGGAGTCAGTAGGAACCCTGCAGTTATCAATGGATGGACCAGATGTCAACTGGAAGGTAAGATTGTGCACTTAACCAGCCGCCGTGGCGAAGTGGTTTAGCGTCGCGGACTCCCGGCTGGGAGGTCGTGGTTTCGAATCCCATCAGAAGTCATGTGGGTTTTTCTGCCCCGACCGGCTCCTACCCAGAGTTGAGTTTGCTGCGGGCTCAGTTGGGAAGACTGGGACCACACAGTCGAGTTTCATCCACTTAATGGATGCGTTTCTGACAGTGTTGCTCAAATTTCCTGACCAGCACTGCAGGTGTCTATATCTCTCGGGCCTGGTTGACGCTGGGATATATTATGAAAGGAAGCGTAGAGTACAGCCTGTCGTGTAGTCTCAGACCGAAATGGAAATCCGTAGCATCATCATCATCTTCATCATCCTCATTCTCATCGATCAGCATTAAAAAAAAAAAAAAGTCAAAATCTGTGGCCCTTCATGCCCTGCTCTCATGGTGACCTCAGTTTCGATGTCCTCTCCCATGTGTGTGGCCTTGGTTTGGTTCCGTCAGGGTCACCGGTATCGGCGAGTCCAGGGGGCTGTCGTTGGACGGACGTGGTGGCGCCCTCCGGAGGGAGAGCTCACTCACGCCGGGTCCGCGACTAAGCAATTATTGTCGTCAGTAGGGGGCTTAGTAGGTGGTTTCCTGCGTATGTTAGATCAGAACAGGCGCCAGTGAACACCACTGAAGTGACTCGGCAGCAGTGCAGTGTCTCCTCTGGTGGGTTTGCCTCTTGACAACTTGATATTGACTGTTCCCTGTGGATTGCCGGTGCCGGGGCTGCGGCGGGACCGGCTGGGCTGTGGCTGTGGACGGGGTGTCGGAATGAGCGGCGTGGGTGCACTGCCTCTGAGGTGGCGCAGAGGTTGGGACACCAAAAAAAAAAAAAAAAAAAAAAAAGATTGTGCACTTAGATTTGAAAGGAAACTTGTGGACCCGTAGATAAATCACACACACACACACACACACACACACACACACATACACACACTCAAAAACCCACTTAAATCAGGACCACACTTATCAGTTTCTATATTTCCCTTGTATTGTGCATATGATGAGATAGAGAAGGAGCTGAGTAAGCAGTCAAGTATGAAGATGCTTCAGACAGGGAGCTGTGGACTACACATCTTGCACAACGCCTTCAGGGCTGGTTGCGCTGCTGCTGTTTGGGATATCTATGATATCCTGTCCAAGCTGTGCACACTGTTCCTGGATTACCCAGCCTGGCGTGAAGACTTCACAGTTGTGACGGGTGTAAGTGTTTTTCTCCCTGAAGTTCTGCAGTCGTCGGTGGCAGGAAAACATTCACCCAGCTGAAAGAGCAATTCACTTATACCACATGTTGTGGCATATTGTGCTGCTGCCAAATCCATATATATATCCCCTGCTCAGATCTGAAACCCAAAATTAACGATTATGTCAGAGACCTCTGGCAGGAGGATTGGAATACACAGACGGATAACAAACTCTTTCAAATCGGTCCAAACCTAAAGGAGTTCCTCTCATCTTCATCTGAAGGTCCCGTAAGAGAAGAAACAGTTTCTATGCCGGCTGCACACCGGCCATTCATATTTTACCCATTCCTACCTTTTAAAGAGTGAAGAAGCTCCATGGTGCATTCCGTGTCATGTGCCACTCACAGTGAAACATATTCTTTTAGAGTGTTGGGACTTGCACGATGTGAGACACGAACATTTTACAGCAGATTCCATGAAAACCTTGTTCAGAGATGTCCCACCTGACGCAATCTTTGAGTTCTTGAAAGAGGTTAACATTTTTCATCGGATCTGAGATTTTACATTGGAAAAATTTTAACAAACTTTTGGTTGAGTTTTTAGACGATGTATTTTAAAGAATTGTTTGAATGATGTGAGTTGATTTTAACGTGGTGACAGCCCTGATATGGCCCTTTGCGGTCAGCTGGGCTACAAGCAACATTATCTTATCTTACCAAGTCCAACAGTGTAACTGAGCCAAACAACAGATCATTTCAGGTGGTCCAGAAAGCAGTCGAGGATCCACTGTTGAAGCAAAGCTCCACTTTTTTTTGTTATGGTAGCCCAGGAGATTCAACCTTTCCTCACTGTCTACCTGGCTGACAAACCAATGTTGCCTTTCATAGGCAGGGACTTAGGCTGTATATGCTAAAGGCACTGATGGAAAGATTTAATGAAGTCAGGTGTGATGAAAAAAAGATGCAGCCTTCCTATCTGCAATGGTGAAGATTGATCTAGCCACTCCACAAAACCACAAGGAGTTAGGCAGTGTTTCTGCTGGGCTTGCTGCTGAAAGGCAACTGCTGAAATCTGGTCTTTTAAACTTATGTGCAAGGAAATTGAGGAGATGACTGCTTTGATGTGGCTCTTCGCAGTCAGACGCACTATAAACAGTTAATTTAAAGGAATTGTAAACTTTCACTGTATAACATGCATAATGACTGACAGATAAGGATTGGTTTTTGTTGTTGTAGAATTCACTTGGTATGTCAGATTTGTTTATGTTGTTGTTGTTGTTGTTCGTCCTTTGATTTCGAAGATGACCATGACTTCAGTCTCAGATGGAAGATCGCTGAGTGTGGGTCCACAGGTGGCTGGTGAGGCCGATCTGGGCCTGGAAGGAACGCCCACATGTGGGACACATGTGGGTGGGTGCTACAGTGGAGGTGGAGATAGCTCTGGCCTTGCGCGCGGCTCGCTTTCTCTCAGCTTCTGCTGTGCGTCTCTTCTCTGATGTACATGCACCCTTTGTGATGCTGCTTCGCCAGGCTGGGCGGTCCAGGGCAAGCAACTCCCAGGTGTTACGTTTGATATCCAGGCCTTTGAGGGACACATTGAGGTACTCCTTGAAACGTTTTTTCTGCCCCCCAACTTTGTGCTTACCCTGACTCAGTTCTCCGTACAGCAATTGTTTCGGCAGTCGACAATCTGGCATTCTGACAATGTGGCCAGCCATCTGGCTTGGGATTTCTGAAGGAGAGTGTAGATGCTGGGGATGCTGGCCCTTTCCAGGACCTCAGTGTCTGGGACTTTGTCCTGCCACATGGTGTGTAGGAGTCTGCGGAGACAGCTGAGGTGAAAATGGTTGAGCTGTTTGTGTGTCCGCTGTAGACAGTCCACATCTCACTGGCATAGAGGAGAGTGGTTAGTACCACTGCATGGTAGACCTTCAGCATGGTGGTAAGGCTTAGTCCTCTCCGCTCCCAGACATTTTCACAGAGTCTCCCAAACACAGAGCTGGCTTTGGCAATCCTGTTCCTGACCTATGCGTCAATGTTCACAGCTCGTGAGAGTGTGCTGCCCCCAGATAGGTGAAGTTATCAACTGCCTGTTAAGTTCTGCCCCTTTAACGTGATGTGTGGTTCCTGGTAGGGTTTACCTGGCGCAGGCTGATACATCACTTCAGTCTTTTTGGTGCTGATGGTGAGACCGAAGTTGTCGCAGGCTCGCGAGAGGCAGTCCATTTCGTGCTGCATCATCTGCTCTGTGGTTTGTTTAAACTGGCTGTTCATGACATAAGTGAAGAAAGACAGATTTATGCGCAAACAACTGAACATAACCCAACACTTTGTTCATATGCAGCATGATGAGTTGTGGAGACGGTGATGTAAAGCATTCAACACTGCACAGCCTGCGGTAAAGGTTAACAAATGTACTATTCTTGAAAGCAGACTGAATGGATTGATTGCTACGCTTGTGCAGATGGCAGCAAGGTACAACCTTGTGCTACTACAAGAGGAAATGACCTTCAGGACAAGCTGTTCAGATACTTCTCCAACGGATCAAAAGGTAAGATAATCTGCTTCTGCCTTGTACTGGTAATACAATTACCCTCTGTGTGAGTGTGTTTGTGTGCGCTTGAGTGTGTGTGTGTGCATGCATACATGCACATGTGGGCTTGCATTTTGTGTTAATATGTTACGGTTTGTTTGCTTCTGAATATATAATTGCTTTAAAAGAGAAGAAAGGCTTATACTTTTTTCCTGTTCCCCAGTGTCATGTGCATGTATTGCTAGGCATGACTGATTGGGAAAGAAACTGTGGAAAATGAACTCTACAAAAGAATCTAGTTTCAGCACAAATGTTGCCTTTGAAATGAAAAAAAAAAAATGTGCTTGTAGATTCACTCTGTTTGCTTCAATAATGGTCATACATCAATTGAAATGCTGCAGATGATGAATGTGATGTTTCAGATATGGTTTGCTTTGTAAAAGTTGTGTGTGTGTGTGTGTGTGTGTGTGTGTGTGTGTGTGTGTGTGTGTGTGTGTGTGTCTTTGTTCATAGTTTACAACAATGGCATTAAAGCACAACGCTCATCACAAACTGCATGACATAGTTTGCAGATTTTTTTTCTCTGCACTCGCCCACCTTCCATTCACTCTGCCCTCCCCTTCCCTGGCCCCTCCCTCCCAGCTCGCCACCCCCCTCCCCCTTCCTGTCCCCTTTCATCCTCTTACCTTACCCCAGTCTCCCCCGTTTTTTGTACATTTACATTTGGTTATTTTTGATCTTACAAAAGGAGAGAATGCAGAGAGAGAGAGAGAAGTTTTTGAAAAAATTGTATAACATTCATAAGAGTTTGGTGAAGTTATTGAAAAAGCTGTGTGTGGTTTGACTGAATTTGTTGGAATTCATTTGGTATCTTTGGTCTTGTAGCTCAGCTTGTCTCATTTTTCAGTTTTCTTCTGAAAGAAACTAACCTTTGATTGACTTTCTCTCTCACCTGAATTGATAAACAAGAAATTTGGCAACTAGTTGTATCAAATCAGAAACGTTGCCAGCAGCGAAGTTTTCGTTTATTGAAATTTGATTTTCTTTTTGTTTGTTTAAATGAACAGTATATAACTGTCGTGAAATGAACAAGTACCAAAATTCAATCAATCCATTTCCACAATTTTCGTCAATTTTTTGCTGATCCTGAAATTCATTTGGACAAGTCCACCATTCCAGCTGTAAAAGAAGCCAAATTTCTGGGTGTTATTTTTGATCAAAAACTGAACCTTGAAAGTCATATCTAACACTTAAAGACCATAAGTCAGAAAGCACTGAACATTCTGCGAGTCGTGGCACACACAGATAGGGGGCGCTGACAAGAAAACTCTTCTCCATCTTTACAGGGCTCTGATCAGCTCCAAATTGGACTATGGGTGTGTAGTCTATGGCTCAGCCAGACCTTCCTACCTGAAAAAAATCTAGATCCTATCCACCATCAAGGGCTTCGATTTTGTGTCTGGGTGCATTCCGCACCACCCCTAGGCCCTGCTTACAGCCTGTATGCTGAGGCAGGAGAACGGTCTCTCTCAAATGGTCAACTGAAACTTTCCTTGAGTTACTGTCCGAGTCTCTCTTCTGAACTTAAAACCCTGCATATGACTGTGTTTTTGACCCCAAGTTCCAAAACAAATTGGATGATCACCCCAGTTCCATGCCTCCCTTGGGAATTCGTCTTCTTCCCCATCTGAACAAAGCAGATATAGCCCTGGGAGTAGTTTGTGATTTTTGCAAGTTTCCTGATGACCCACTGTGGGCTTTCTTCACTCCAGAGATCCGCTTTGATTTGGCCTCGTACCCTACAGATTCCACTAGTTCCTTGGCATACAAGTCCTTTTTTGCTGAACTGTGTTCTAAGTTTCCCTCCTACAAAAGACTTTTCACAGATGGTTCCAATCTTAGGAGGGAGTTGCCGCTGCTGTGTTTTGTGCAGCAGATCCCCCTCAGAGATGTACCAAACACATTCCAGCAGACAGCTCCATCTACACTGCTGAGCTGACAACCTTAGTCCGGCCTGGCACTTCAGATGATCATGGTGCCACTTTTCCGTCTGGGTGACTGAAATCTGTTTTCTCGGCAAGGCCCCAGATGGAAATTCCATTTTTCAAGTTTCGTTATTCAAAAAAAAAAAAAAAAAAGTTTTTGGGAAAAAAACAGTTGAATCGGCGGCATTATTATGACCGAAGCGGTACTGTAGCAGATGACTGGAAATGAGGAAACGCTCTCTGTCGTTGAAGACAACACAGGTCCAGTGATCTTTGTTAGTCTAAGTCGCACCATTGCGCTGGTAGAAAAAGTTTTCCAGTTAAGCAACGTAAAGTTTTGTCATGCCGTTCTTACAAGAAGGGGATTCAAATCTTGCTACTGTTGAGAAAGGGGCGGCCCCTGGACCCCTGCCTCATTTTCATTTTTTTTCAGATTTTCAAAGCGTGGCCCTTGGATGATCTGCAAATCGAAACATAAAAGATTTCCTTCAGACTCCCTTTCTGCTTTGGAGGCCATTGCCAGCCGTAATCTCATGCACCCTCAGCTGCTGAAAGTTGTGTGCACCTCTCTGACATCTGGAACAGTGTAATTTTTGCTTGGGTTCCCAGCCATGTGGGCATTCAAGGCAACGGAGTGTTGATCAACATGCCAAGAGCGCCACAAAGGAAAAGTTGAGCAGGTTGTCTATTCCTGACGCTGATTTGAAACCCCAACACGGGCTTAAGTCAAAGACCTCTGGCAAGAGGAATGGATGGAACTCACAGATGGATAACAAACTGTTTAAAATCTGTCCAAACTTGAAAGTTTTTTTTACCATGTTCCAGAGGCGGTCGTAAAGATGAAACAGTCTTGTACCGCTAGCACACTGGCCACTCTCGTTTTATACCCATTCTTATCATTTAAAAGGTGAGAAGCTCCGTGGTGCATTCTATGTCATGTTCACTCACAGTGAAACATGTTCTTTTAGAGTGTTGGGACTTGCACATTGTGAGACAAAACACTTTACAGCAGACTCCATGAAAACCCTGTTCAGAGATGTCCCACATGATGTGATCTTTGAGTTTCTGAAAGAGATGAACATTTTTCATCTGATCCAAGATTACGAAAGAAAGATTTGTAACAACGTTTCTGGCACATTTTTAGAAGATGTATTTTAAAGAGATGTCTGAAAGGTTGTTTTGTTTTTATTTGTTTGGGTTTTTTTTTTTAAGTTGATTTTTTGTGGTGACAGTCCCTGATATGACCCTTTGTGGTCGGCTGGGCTATCAGCAATATTACCTTTACCTTGTTAGTTTTGTCTTGAGTTTTTTTAATAATTTTTTGTAAAGGGTGAAAAAAGGATGACTTTACAGGTCAGAACTTTCATAACTTTGAATCAAGTAAATCAACTGAAAACTGAGAGAGGTTTGATATTAAGAGAGATCAGTCATTTGGATTTGAATAAAAAGAAAAAAATATTTCATTCCTGTAATTACATATTAGATTTATGTTCTTTTTTTTGTTTGAATCAAACTATTTTGATTTAAATCATTGTGTATTAAATAAACTATGGTGTTCAGTTCTTTTTTTTTGTTGGTATATTGTAAAAATAAACTAGATAATTGGATGTAAGTGTCAACTGTTTTCCCACTGTATTTGGTTGATGATTGAAAATGCCCCTTGATGTGTTGAAATGAATTGAAAAATGGGGGTTGTTAATGGAAATAGGAAAGAAAATGAATGATGGCTTTGAATAGTAAATCCCTAACCAGTCCCAACTCCAGAAGGAAACCAAAACAGAAGGGCAGAGCACCCATGCACACTGGACTGAAAGATATATGGTTTTTATTTCATTGATGCAAGCTTTATGATACCGATTAAATTACTAAATTATCATCATACCATAATCAGTTGCCTTTCATGTCATAATCTGTCCCCATTTTTCATAGCAGATTTCAATGTTATGACCTGTTCATTGACAATCATGCTTGGTTTTAGATTAGTGATTCAGTCAAAAAACCTGATCTGCTTTTTAATAAACCTAACCATGCTTGCCCAATGTCTATTACAGGGTCGTTTTCACGATCTTGTACGCCCGTAACTGTGTCTATTACGGGGTACTTATTACTTGATTTTATTCATTTTTATCATACTAATGACCAGCAAAATCAAATTATTATGATACCTCATCATAGCACAGGGTGTAAGAAAAAAAAACATGCCAAAAATCAAAGAGATGTGTCAGTAATGAATGAGTAATGAACAGATGAGTGACCTACTACAGTTTGGCCCTGGCACTGAGCAATACAGAAAAGATCTTATACTCTGGCAGGGAAAGGGTTAATTTGTTAATGGTTCTGTTTTAAGACATATATTTGTAGCCGTGACAGGACCCCGTTGATCGACTGGACTATAACCGTGTTAACTTGATGCCAGCCATTTCAAATGACCACTAACATTTGTGCGTGTCTGTCCATGCAGGGATCATGGGATTAAGATGAAGATGAGAATCAGCAACGTCTTGGCCGTTCATCAGCCAAGGAGCACTATGCATTTCTCTTCAGGTTCGCTTCTGTAAATTATAAGCCTTTTTTAATTCTCGGCCAGAGATTGTTCACATAAATATTATTGAGTTTTTTTTGTTTTTTTTTAGATGATGAATTGTAGTTGTTCCAACCAAAACAAACCAGTAAAGTAAAAGTTACTGTGTTTATTTTGTAATTCATTCTTAATGTAGATGGTGTGGTCTTGGAAGCACTAAACAAGAGGATCGTCAGAAGTGATGTGTATCATTTAGGGTATTGGTAGCTTGCACTAAACAGGAGAATCTCTGGATAGAACTTATGTGTGTGTGTGTGCCATTAGTACTACTAAATGGGAGGGATCACAGGACTGAGAGTATGTGTGTCATTTAGAGTACGAGCAGCCAGCGCTGAATGGGGGAGCCACTGAACTGAAAGTATATAAAATATGTGCATCTATAGTACTAAGTGGGAGAATTACAGGATGGAAGGCACACGTGTGTGTGTGTGTGCTAGCATGAAAAGGAGGAACTGTGGTTTGAACAGCCAGTCTTCACGCCCCATCAATGACATTCACCCAAGCTGATTGTCCTAGCCCACCCATTCACTGTCTTCAGTCAGGTTTGACCAGTATTGGTATCTTCAGAGCAGTCTTGCATGTGCATGACAACTTCCGCTAAGCCCGTGCTGACCACAGTAATTGCCTAGTTACAGAGCCAACATGATCGATGGCTCACTGTGTCATTTTAAGATGGCTCCTGTACACTGGCCAATACCGACAACTCTTTTGGGAGAGGGGTGTATTTATTATTCCTTGGAGATGTCTAGAATTTTTTTTGTAAATGTTAGATAAACCTTTACCGAAGTACCCATTGTTGTCACACTGGGCTGCTTGTATGCCTTGTTTCTGTAACCACTTTTTTGTGAATGCAATATATTTATAAATAAATTTGAGAGGGGAAATAAATGAAAATGGCAAATTAGAAATGAAAACGAAAGAAACAAATGTGGTTAAAAGTTTTAATGATTTCACTGTAATGCATCATAAAATGTAATTGCACAAAGACTCGTAATTTGCATCTTAAGTAAACTATATGATTATTGCTTGAAAGCTCTGAAATAAAATCCTGTTAGAATATGATGTGTCTTCATTTTTGAATTGTGAAAAAAAAGAATTAAATTGAAGACCACTGTGCATTTACAAAGACTATTTCTGTATTCCCAAGGTCATGATTATTGATAAACATATAAATTATGAATTGCATGTTATTTTTGTGAAACTACAGTTTTTAAGTGATAAAGTATAAATGCTCTTTTTTTGTATTTAATTTTTAATGAATCTCATCGGACGGCTCTGAAGCCTACAATCTGCCATTTTCGATTGATGAACTAAAATCAGCTCTGCAAACCTGCAACGATTCTGCTCCTGGCCTGGATGAGATCCACGATCAGTTTTTGAAACATCTCCCAGAAAGCTGACTCCAGACCCTTCTGAAAGTCTTAACCATATCTGGATCACAAGGTGTTTTCCACTGTCCTGCGGAAAGCCTTCATTGTACCAATACCCAGACCTGGAAAAGATCTTTCGAAACCCATCAAATTACCATCCGATAGCTTTGACCAGCTGTACCTGCAAACTGATGGATGTTCTTATCATGCGATGCATCTTTTTCTCTCTGTACTGCTCTTCCAAATTTTTTTAGATGCTTTCTAATGAACTCTGTGGTTTTCTTTCATGCTTACAGGAGAAACTACACCCTCCTCCCCCAATACTCAGATATTTGCCAGTGCGTGCATGCTGTCTCTTGCACACACAAAAAACGCGCACACACACACACACACAGAGTTTCAGCTGTGAAGGAATGATGCATGCGTACTGGCTATCTGAGATCAGGGAGAATCAAGTGTTGTGTTACCTGCTTTCATGCTGTTTACCTGGGTTGAGTTTATGACTCATGTTTATGGTTTGCTGCTATTGGTGCCGCTGACATCTTTCGGTGCCTGCAGAAATTCACCAGACACATAAGATTAGACATGTTTTGTTTTTTTTAGTGAACGTTTTTCTGTTGAATGAAAATGCACCATTTTGAATGAGTGTAGGAAGTAAAAAAAAAAAAAGTCGCAGAGGAAATCATAAATTTTCATTTGTGTAAATCAAGTCTTTGATTATGAATTCTTGGAAGAATTTTTGGACATTTTTTTCCCAGTGCATACCTGAAGGTTGAACAAGCAGAGCTTTCGCCATACTTTAGCAGAGCATTTTCTCTGGGCTGCCAGCAACGGGGATTTTACATTTTGTGGGATAAAATGTATGTTGGCTATGAAATAGACAGACTGACTCGTTTTTTTTGTAAATTTTCTTTGTTTTAATGAATATACTTTTCTTACTTTTACGGTCTTCATGATAAACTGATCAGCTGCATTTGTTTCAACAGAAAGGATCGAGGCCTTTCAGCTGTTGACTTGCTACAGTTTGATGATGGAGATGAAGCAAGAGGGAGCGATGTGTTCCAGAGAGAGCCATGCGTCGTCCAATTCCATGCCTCAAAGTGCAGTATGTTTCTGAATGTATTCCATGTTTCTCTTTCCCTACTGAGGAACTTTCAGGTTTATGCCTGTGTTTTTCACTGTGCGTTTGTCCCAGAGAAGTTGAAGATGATTACTGGTGAAATTATGCAGTACAAGAGGTTTGTGCTACCAGCAGCTTCATCAGGTGAATCTGTTGCTTTTCGTTCTGTTTGAGGACACTGGCATCAACATTCTTTTCCTTTTTTGTTGACATGTTTGCAGATGCATCAAAAAAATTTAATCTGGAAGAAAACTGAATTTTAAAAGAATATCAGGAAAACCAGCTGGAAAATTTTACAGATAATTGTTGTATGCACCTGTTAACTTAGTATGGTTATTCTGTGGTTTTATTTTTGTGAAGGTGTATAAGTAGATTTGGTGGCTATGTAAATCAGCACTGAGATTGTGTGTGTGTGTGTGTGTGTGTGTGTGTGTGTGTGTTTTATGGAATGGACAGTGTATGGTTGTAATCTATCAGATTTAAAACCGTCCATTCTCTGCATCAGGTAATGTATTCTTTTTCTGCTCATTTGTCCATCACTGTGGTCAGGTTATGATAAAGTCATGCTCCATCAAAGCTAGGAAGTCGGCACTATTTCATCATTTGATCAGTCTTTGTATGTAGATTGCCAGTAATTTTGTGTGTGTTTTTTTTTTTAGACTGATTTAAAAAAAACAATTCTGTACTGCCATCCAGTTTCTGTACCCAAGGGTCCATTCATCAATTTCTGTTTTAGAAAGTCTTTTTTTGATTTGTTTTTTTGATTTTTTTTGTATTTAATTTATTTATTTTTTACAAATTACAAGATTTCATCATTGTTGTAAACTGGTGACTTAGTAGTGATACTTGATTTTCTCCACATTGTTGTAAACTGGTGACTCAGTAGTGATACTTGATATTCTCCACATGCGCGCTGGTCATATAGAGTCCCCATGCTTTTTACAAGGGAGTAAACCTGTGCTGTCCATTATGCGTTTTCAGGAACCCATGCCGTTTATGAGGGAATAGTTTTGAGAGTAATTTGTTTTGGGAGAAACCCTTTCTTTCAGCTAGCCAAAACAAAAAAGATACAGATCCTGTTCGCTCTGTGTCTTTAGAAATATACAAATGGGAGTGTACTTCATACAGCATACAGACATAGAAACTGCCCACGGGGTAGACGTTCTTTAATTAAATAAAAAAAGAATTCAGTCATCCTTATCTAACAACAGTTTGAGTTGTTGACATCTATTGAGCAATAGCTGTACAACAATATTGAACATTTCTCAGGTAATTTTTTGTCTCAGTAAACACTTCTGTTTAGGTTTGTTTTGGTAAACTATTCCATTAATAACCCCCCCCCCCCCCCCCCCCAAAAGAAAAAAAAAAAGTTTTTAGATGTGATAATTTCCACACCAAAAAAAAACAACTGATCACCGTTGATCAAGGGAAAGAACTGAAGGGAGTTAAGAATAAGTGTTATAGAATTTCTTCTTTTGTTTCATTACAAGGGCTTATGGTGGTCAGCCCTTGCCATACAGGCCAGTATTTTCTTCAATAGTTGAGATTGTATTATTAATTAGTTAAGTGATATTTTGAAAGAGAACTGGTGGATGTTATATATTTCAATATCATTTTGGCTGGCCAATCTGACTGTGTGTGTAAAACTTTGTTATTATTTATCCATCCTTGTAACCAGGGTCATCATGTCCGGAAGAAGTCTCCGAAATGCTGTGATCGCAGAGTGTGTCCAGACCTTTGATTCCAGACTCGGATGGACTATCTTGTGATCAGGTACAGTACAGGAACAAACAGAAAAACATAACAGTTAACATGAATTTGAAGAACAAGATAATCTGCTTTTACTGTGTGTCTTTTGTGTTTTCAACTAAGTTAACAGATAATGCAAGTGTAACAGTCATTCACTTATGGCAAGTGGATTGTCTATTCCAACTTTTTTTTTTTTTTTTTTGCTGTCCCAACTTCTGTGCCACCTCAATGGCAGTGCACCTAAGCCACTTATTCCGACACCCACAGCCTGTTCAGCTCTGCCGCAGCCCCAGCACCGGCAATCCACAGGGAGCAGTCAGTGTCAAGTCGTCAAGAGGCAACCCACTGGAGGAGACACTGCACTGCTGCCGAGTCACTTCGGTGGTGTTCAATGGCGCCTGTGCTGATCCAACCTGCACAGGACACCACCTACTAAGCCCTGTACTGACGACAATAATTGCTTAGTGGCGGAGCTGGCGTGAGTGAGCTCTTCCTCTGGAGGACACCACCACGTCTGTCCAACGACGGCCCTCATGGACCCACCGATACCAGTGACCCGGACGGACCCAAACCAAGGCCACAGATGGGGAGAGGACATCAGAAACTGAGGTCACAATGAGAGTTTGGCATGAAGGGCCACAGAATTTGAGACTTTTTTTTATGCTGATTGATGAGAATTAGGATGAAGAAGATGATGCTATGGATTTCCGTTTCAGTCCATAGACTGCATGACAAGGCTGTACTCTACGCTTCCTTTCATAATATATCCTGGCATCAGCCAGGCCCGTGAGATACAGACACCTGCAGTGTTGGTCAGGAAATTTGAGCAGCACTCTCAGAGACCTATCTGTTAAGTGGATGAAACTCAACTGTATGGTCCCAGTCTTCCTAACTGAGCCTGTAGCAAACTCAACTGTGGGTAGGAAAATCCCTTACGACTCTGATAGGAATTGAACCTGCAACCGACTTCCCTGCAGGGAGTCCGTGATGCTAAGCACTTCGCCACGGTGGTTGGTTATTTTCAGACAATTTAGATGTTCTGGCTGCAACCTGTTTCACCTTTTCTGGACATCACATTTTACTACTGTCTCCCTGTGATACAGGTATCTCACAAACCATACATTTTTACGGAGGCCGTCTCTCTAAAGACTACAAGTCTTAGGACCAGCATCAAGGGCAGAGAGCGGGACAGGGCGAAATGTGTTAGTCATAAGAAACTTACCTCCTCAGCAGCTGTATTGTCAAAGGCAACATCCTTTAAGGCTTATAGTGTATGGGTCCTCTGGAAGTGTGTAGTTCAAATTATAAAACAGATTTTTTTCACCCTTTCATTCCAAAAGATGCAAATCTGGAGACAAATAGCAACAGATAAATAAAATAAGTAATTAAAAAAAGAAAGAAAAGAAATGTCCAATAAATATCTTTTGAAGAGTTCTGGAGATATAGTTTTATAGTGTTTCAGGGTCATGTTTGATCCTGGAAGCGTGGCAAAGGTTTTTATATAGCGGTGAAATTGATATACAGTCAAATGGACCGAAATCAAGATTCTGATTTATCAGTGGAAGCGATGGGGAAATCAGAAATGCGATTTTTCAGTGGAATTGGTTGGAAATCAGTATTATGATGTATATCAAAGGAACTAATGAGACATCAGAGTTTGATCAATGGAACTGGCCAGAATCAAAAGTTTTGATTTGTCATTGGAACAAAATGGGAAATCAAGGTTACGCTACATCAACAGAGTTGTCTAAAATCAAGACTTAGATTTAGCAATAGAATTGGTGAGAGATGATTTAGATTTTTATCAGTAAAGGTGTCAATATCAGGTTTTTGATTTAGCAATGGCATTGATGGAAATAAAGGTTGATGTCAGTAGAACTGTGGGAAATTGGATTCAAGAGAAAAATTAGCTGTTGCTGGAGTTCATGTTCCGACAGTGGAAGTGAATGAAAGAAATATGTATGCAGGTGTCTCTGGGATTGGAAACTGACACTTCCTGGACTTGGGAAAAGCATTAAGAATGAGATTTTTGACTTGTCTGGAATTGTTTGAATTTTGTTGTTCCTTCATCTGGATTGCTTTTATTTCACTCAAGAGAAGTAGGAGAATATACAAGAGAAAAATAAGAGAATATACAGAAAATGTACTGAATGTTAACAAGCTGCAAGATAGAATAGCAACCCATGTACATGCAAGCGTCTGTGACTGACTTGCACCGTCATGTGTTGCTGTGATATTTTCATCATCATGTAGCTTATGACAAGGTTGGTTTGCCTCTCTGGACATTTTTTATCATGAAAATCTAGGTTGGCTCTTCTCCTGGAAAAGCCCTCCCCAACAGAAATTTTTGTGCCCAGGTGGTGGTGGCAGACTTGCCCGTTCTATTTGTTCCCAGTTCCCATCATACTGCTTTTGTACTGAGCATTTTTATATGTAGAACGTATTTACCTAACCATGTATGTAATTGAGCACAGATAAAGTGACGTATGAGGACCTACTTTTAGTTGCGCATGGACACAAAATAATGGTTGTTCACATTAAGGACAGAATATCCTTTCCACCTCAAATGGGGACACTTATTTTGGTTGTAAGGAAGACCAGATTCATTATTGGGACAACGCTGTATCAGATGCTTACGCACCAATCTGTACTTTGGGTTGTGCAGTTTGTCCAATTCTCTGGTTTTGTTTGTTTTTTTTTTTTCTGAATCTAGTGACTAGGTAATAATAACCTTTAACCCTACAGAATGGACTATGTGTGTTACCAAATGTCAAGCACACTTGGTGCAGGTTAGTTTATCCACTTTTAGGATGTCTTCATTTTTTAAAATGAGCCAAAATTGCATTAAAATCTTTCTTTTTGTAAAATCTGATAGCAGATAGGTGGGAAAAAAAAAATCTGTATCTTTCCAAGACACGTAAATCAGATCTGGTGTAACAACTCGGAACAAACTTTTCATGGAATCCGCTATAAAGTGTTTATGTTCAACATGCAGGTCCCAACACTCTAAGAATATCGTTTACCTGGTGGGTGCATCATCAGGAATGCGTCATAAAGTTTCCTTCAAAAAACATTTTGGTATTAAAAGAGTGGCTTGTGTGTCTTTCGCACAGTTTTTTTTTTTTCATTGCAACTCTAGTGGTAGATAGTTAAAAAGTCTATAAGTTTAGATACATTCATGAAAGTTATCTGTCCTTTTGCTAGAGTTTGACACCAGTCGAACTTTGGGTTTCAGATGGTGTTCAGTTCAGTTCAGTGGTTCATTTAATGTCTTTTCATTGTCAGATGATATTAGACACTTAAAAAAAAAACAAACAAACAAACTTCCACTCTTATCTTATCATCCATATAAGTACTTTCAAACCCACATCTGACTAATGGATATTTACATAAGTGAAATACCCTAGTGGTACACAAAATTGTTGATCTTTATGAAAATTTTGTAACCTGAGATTGTGAAACAACCATGGCAATTTTAGCAACATACGGACCATACAGAACAGCATTGACATTATCAAAGTTATTTATCTCAGTGCCTTTCTCCTGATAGAGCAGGGTCAACACTGAGTATTCAAGCAGAAGATATGCACAGAAATGTTAGACCGTCGTATCTAAAACTCTTGGACCCTATCCACCATCAAGGGCTTTGCCTCTGTCTTGGAGCATTCTGCACCACCCCTGTGTACAGCCTGTACGCAGAGGCAGGTGAACCTTTACTGTCCAACCGCAGGCTGAAACTGTCTTTGAATTACTATGTCAGACTGTTCTCCGAACCTGGAAACCCTGCCTATGATTGTGTCTTTGACCCTCAGTTTCAAAGCAAATTCGAAAACAACCCGAACTGTATTCCACCGTTTGGTCTTCGTATGCAGCCTCATGCGCGGAATGCAGGTCTAGACCTAGGAGTTGTGTCCGATTTTTCCAAGTTTCCAGATCAACCTCTGTGGACCTTTTTCACACCAGAGATTCGTTTTGATCTTTTCGCAAAGAGTCCACCAGCTCTCTGGCATACAAGGCATTGTATGCTGAGCTGTGTTTGAAATTCTTATCCTATCTGAAAATTTTCACTGACGGTTCCAAGTCTGAAGATGGAGTGGCCTGTGCAACCTACTGCCCTGGTGCTCCTTCTCAAATACTGTTAGAACATATTCCTTCAGACGCTTCTGCTTACTCTGCTGAACTTACAGCTCTGGTTCTGGCACTGACGATAATCTCACAATCTCTAAGAAGAGGGAATTTCTGGTTTTGTCAGATTCACTGTCGGCTTTGGAAGCCATAGCTGGCCACAACCTTCAGCATCCAGAACTTTTACACATCTTTGAAATTTTTACCAAGTTGAAAGTGGAGGGTTACAACATTCTTCTGGCTTGGGTTCCTGGTCATGTTGGCATTGGAGGGAATGAAATGGTTGATCATTTGGCCAAGAATGCCACAAGAGAGAAAAAATGTCCAACATATGTATCCCCTGATCAGGTCTGAAACCCAAAATTAACGATTATGTCAGAGACCTCTGGCAGGAGGATTGGAATACACAAACTCTTTCAGATCCAGATCCAAACCTAAAGGAGTCCTCTCATCTTCGTCTGGCGGTCGTAAAGAAGAAACAGTTCTGTGCCGGCTGCACACCGGCCATTCGTATTTTACCCATTCCTACTTTTAAAGAGTGAAGAAGCTCCGTGGTGCATTCCGTGTCATGCGCCACTCACAGTGAAACATATTCTTTTAGAGTGTTGGGACTTGCACGATGTGAGACACAAACATTTTTACAGCAGATTCCATGAAAATCCTGTTCAGAGATGTCCCACCTGACGCAATCTTTGAGTTCTTGAAAGAGGTTAACATTTTTCATCGGATCTGAGATTTTACAGTGGAAAGATTTTTAACAAAGTTTGGATGAGTTTTTAGACAATGTATTTTAAAGAATTGTGTGAATGAATGACTTGTAAGTTGATTTCAACATGGTGACAGCCCTGATATGGCCCTTTGCGGTCGGCTGGGCTATAAGCAACATTATCTTATCTTGTGCACAGAAATGTTTTCTCTGCAGACACAAGTAATGCCATGAGAATATTTAGTGTTCCATGCATTCAGCCTTAAATTATGAATTAATCGAATAGTGTGCCTTGGGCACAATGGTAAAGTAGCCATTTAAAAAAAAAAAAACTAGAATTCTGCTTATGTATATACTTGTCCATAATTTGGATTAATTCACAAGAGGACAAATCTGTGGGATTGTTTAATAAATTTTCAGCGTTTCTGTTTGCTCCTCCTTTTGCAAGACTGACTGCTATTTCATTCAACTTAATACCACAGTGAGGTGGGACCCAACAAAAATCAATTCTTATGCCTAGAGTTATGAAACAGTGCAGTAAATGTTTTATTTTAAAAAGCAGATCTTTTCTAGCTTTGCAGTCCCAACACTCTAGTGATTGTAGAACAGATTTGGAATGAACACACAGTTTAATTTTTGAGAAAAGAATTGGTTTATAATGTATGCAAGTCAAAGCCTTCAGCATTGCATATAATTCTGAGGTATAGATTGAAAACCCCTTTCCTAAATAATATGATTTCTAAACATTTAAAAGTGGTATTATAAAACCAGAACCACTGTCAGAGGATTCCTTTACTGTAAACCATCTGTGAACACTTTAAAATGATTTGGATTTCTAAATGTTCACAAATTTCAGTTGTTAAAATATTTATGTTATCACTTTTCTTTAACATAGTGTACTTGTAATTAAAAAAAAAAAAAAGCATTTAGGTGCTCCCAAGGAGGCATTGGAGGTACCGCAGGAAATTCTGGTGTAGCAGTAATATCAACATTACAATGTGACATAAGGTCAGATGTTTCTAACTGGTTGAATATATATATATATGTGTTTTTAGACATCTTTGGGAAGTCTTTACTCAAATCCATTAGTATTTCTTCAGTAACTGAATTTTCTACAGAAAGACTTTTGACAATATATTTGGATACATCCAATATTTGCTTATCATTTAGTGGTAATATATTTGTTTGTTTATAACATCTATTGGTGTTTATATGAACTGGGACTCCCAGAGCTAATTTCATGGCCTTACTATCCAAGCTTTGCAATCTCTTTAAAAGAGAATTAGGTGCAGAGAAATACACTTCCTGCGCATATGTTAATGAATTTCAATCGGACTAAAGAGATGTATAGATGTAAAAGGTTATATGTATAGATGTAAAAGGTTATGACAGTCCTGACACCATGGTTGACAACAATTTTAAGAATGTTTAATCTTTTTCTTATTTTATGTATCAAATTTTCAATATGTGTGCTGCAGTTCAGCTTTGGAGTTAAAAACACCCCCAGGAATTTAACTTTTTGTTTATATTCTAGAATATGACCATGTAGCAAAGGTGAGGGCAGCATCTTTGGGTTCTCACCATTGTTGAACAACATAAGGCATGTTTTTTGTCCAGATAGCACTATTGCGTTGTTCTTTATATATATATATATATATAGAGAGAGAGAGAGAGAGAGAGAGAGAGAGATTATCCAATTCCTTTTGGTACAACTTCTGTACAAAGTTTATTGTTCTTTTCTTGGAATGCTTCCTTAATGTACAGTTAAACCAGATAGCGATGTCATCAGCATATTGAACTACATGCGTTGCTTTTGACATAGATTTGGGAAGATCATGGATTAGGGTTGTGAACAACATGGGAGCAATAACTGATCCCTGAGGAATACCCATATCTGCATTATATCAAATTGGTGTAATAAGTAGAGAATCGTTATGATTGTGACATTTTTGGCAACTGGAACAGACAAGACAGGAACTGAAGCCAATTATACGTTGTGACCATTGTATTTGAGAGGTTGCAGTTAAACAGAAACATGAAGCCATTTGAATTATAATCAGCAGTGGCCCCCAGAGCAGATAGGGAGTAGGAGAGAATGAGCAGATCTTTGATTTGATTTAGAGATCTGGAGAGCTAGGACCTACTGTCAATGCAGGAATTTAGATGAGTTGTGTAAGGGAATGTGTTTTGAACAGAAGTGACAGAAAGCAGGCGAGCAGTCAACGGCAGAACCAACTGTTTCATTGAATGCTGAATTGCTAGTAAACATCTTTGAAAGAATGGAAATGGAGACCAAATACTCCTACTGCATTTTTTTTTTTTTTTTTCCTCACTGCGCCCTAAATAGTTAGGTCTTCCAAGTTCTGTGCACAATGAAAATCTATTGTGGATGAATCTGTAGTGGGGGCCAGGAGGTTAGTAGTGGTAAAAATGATCTGATTTTGTGCAGGCATTGCTGCTTGGTGACCTCCACTACCCCATAGAACTGAGGCTGCAGAACAAGTCTTAATCGCCAACTGTTGGTGACAGATCCCGCAGTCATGCCAGTGGAGCTCGGTCTGTGACAGAACTTTTACAGCAAGCAGCGGTGTGAGGACCTCCATTTGGACATAATCCTCAACCTGTTGCCTCCCTTTGAAACCATATCTTATACTTCCCGATAGATTGAACATTTGTGTACATACATGAGTAAATGTTTGTACATGCCTTTCATATAAGCACTCATTATGTGGCAGTGTACTTGATTATTGTTTATGTAGCCAGTTTATGTAGCATTTCTACTGCATTATGTGGCAAGTGTACTTTATTATTGTTTATGTAGCATTTCTACTGCTGAATTTGAAAAGTTTCTTAAGGAAAGTTTTTACTAGAATACTTGGACCCAATATTATGATTACTGTATGTAACTACCACCCAGACCGTATGTAACTACCACCCTGGGTGAAGATTTGTCGGAAGATGTAGAAAAGGGCACGGGGTAGCAATGAGAAATGGGAAGTCGGGGCATCAGTATCTTTTGAGAGCTGGGAGGAACCTTTAAATCTCCAAATTGAAGATAGGCTATCCTAGCCATTTTTTGGTTTCTTTAGTACTGGGAGGAACCTTTACATATTAAATGCAATAAATATTAAAAAAAATTCTTCAATCATCTTGTAACTGGAAACTCAAGAACAAAGGCACAGTTTCTCTCCATTTTTATTACAATCGCTAGATTTTAAATGTTAAAAGCAAATATTATCCAACCTTTCTTTTTCCATGATGGAAATGTTAGCAATGATGCACTGCCACAAATGAATTACAAGACGCGTTTTTGACCTCTTCAGGCAAGATACAAAACGCTCGGGACATTGCAAAGAAGCACTCGGTGATCGAGTGCACACCTAAAATAGACTATGTATACTACATAAACAGAAACGCAATCAAGTTGGAAAGCGAGGCGACTGCAGGTGGAAATCTAAACAATGTTGGTGATAATGCACCACCAAACAATGTAGAAAACAAAACCACCTCTTAGGTCTTGAGGCAAGATACAAAACACTTGGGTCAACAAAAGCAATCGCCTTTGATTCGTACTGGCTGCTACCCATTGTTCTGTATCTTGCCTGAAGACCTAAGAGGTTGATGTGTCTCAGCTGTGCATTATCACCAACACTTCAAAGGTTTACATCGTCACCTGCAGTCGCCTCACTCTGCAACTACAAATTCAATTCCTCCTCATCCCACCCTGTAGCTCTCCTTGCCCTATCTCCCCCAATTCCTACCCTGACTCCACCATCTTGTGCTTGCTCCTCCACCATGTTCAACCTCCTCCCGTTCTCCTCCCCTACTTCCTGCCTCATCTCCCGCTCTTCCTTCCTCCTCTGTTATACCTTTCTGCCGCCAGCTGCTCTACCCCATCCCCTACCTCCTGCTTGCCCCCTTCAGCTTTACTTCCTACCCTTCTCCCGTCCTTCCTCCTTCCTCCTGCTCCTCCTTTCTGCCCTTCCAACTGCTCTTCTAGTGGGAGCACAAGAGAACGCTTGCTCGCGATAAAAGCGAGCGCGTTGGGACAAGCGCTTGAAATGTTGCTCCAAATTTGCTTGTGCCGCACAAAAAGCGCGCTCGCTTTATCGCGCCTGCGATTTGAAGCGACGCTTGGAAAGCGTCAAGAATCAAAAGTTATAATTCTTTCTCGCGAGCAAGCGTGTTCCTGGTGCCCCGTCGCGTGTTGTCTCGAGTCTGGCGAGTGCGGTGTGTGTCGCATTTTCTCTCTCTCTCAGTGACAGTCTGACCAACATGGATAATTGGTTGTTGGTGAAAGTTGCACCAGTTCTTTGTTATCTTTGGTTCAATTCTTTCTAAGATGTACTTGAATGTCTCTTGGCTCATTCTCAAGTAGGAATGAAAACGAGAAGGGCTCCTTTTAAGCAAAGGAAACAATTTATGGTATTCACTTTCCATTCGCCTCCTTTGATTAATCTCATGAACGCCCACTCTTTTGCGTTTTTCCTAGGATAATTTTCGGCAGAACACTGTCCAGCAACAAAAGTTCGTCTTCACTTTGAATCCGCCATACTGCCAAATGACCTAGCTCTACCAGTCGCGAGCGCGCTGTACAATCTTTCTCTTTGTGCACCTCAACGCCAAGCAAGCGCTTTCTTTACAAGCGCTCGCGCTATCGCAATCACTCGCTTTATCGCAAGCGTTCTCTTTGTGCCCCTCCATAAATAGTTCACCTTCAACCTCCTTACCTCACTCCAATCCTACATGCTTGCAATATCCCATCAATCTCCACCTCTCCCAGTTCCCTTCTCTTCCTTGACCTACTTTTCCACCTCCTCCAATCCCTGGTCCTCCAGCTTTACTGCCTGCATTCTCCATCCCCTTTCCTCTACCATCTTCGTCCCAGACCTTCTACCTCACCAACCCCAGTTTTTTCTCCTGCCCCAATCAGCCCCCTTGTAATGTGCTCCCCTCTCCTCCCCCTCAAGCTGTATGTACTTTTGGCCATACTTATACTGCCCTTCCTCCTCCATCTTCCCCTGATACTCTCCCTCCCTCATCATCCTTTTCAAGCCCTTAGTTGTCTGTTAATGTATATAACTACTCTACCCCAACTACTTTTTTTTTTTTTTTTGGTCTTTGATGCTTTTCACTTCGATGTTCTTCTGATGGAAATGGTCCATTCTGTATTACACACAGTGAGTTTCCTCTGAAAATTTTCAGTAAAAGTTTTGACGGACACAATTTGTCTTTGGTGCTTTTCGCAAAGATTGGCTCTGATGGAAATGGTGTATGCTGCATCACGCTTTCTGAGTTTCCTCCGGCTTTTCAGTGAAAGTTCCAGCAGACGCAACATGTCTATTACTGTCAAATCTGAATCATCACTTCTTTGAAAATGTTTGTAAACTGTACTGCATGATCCATTAACTCTTCAGCTGATAAAAAAATCTTTTAAAGCATGACTCAGAAGCAAAGGTGGCTTCCCCAGATCCATTTCAAGCAGTGGCAGTAGTTAGGGATGATTCCCAAACAGCAGACAACAGCACACCTGAGACATGAAAGGGGCATCACCCTGAAGTAGGCAGCTGACAGAAGCATCAACACACAGAACACACTTCAATGATGGAGTGTCTCTACTTGGGGATCCTGTTGATCATGACGACCACACCCACTGTCATGTTTGCTAGGCTCTTGCCATATCTACCACAAGGAGTGTGTGTGTGGTGTGGTGGTGCGACTGCGAGATGTTTGTGTGTGTAAAAAATGGCCGTAGGAAAATAAAACCACAGCAGGTTTTTTTCTACTTGAAGTGTCTAGATATATTTATATGAAAAAAAAAGTTGTAGTGACCATAAATACCAAAAAGGGGACTGTGGGGGAAAGAGGGGTATGGAGGAGTTGAAAGTGGCCCCACATAAGGTATGGGACCATGTGCGGAAAGGGGTTTGTGAGGGAGTTGAGCTATCTGCCTACTGCAGGACTTCATGCTACATGATTCTGACAATACCATGCCAAGTGAGGCAAGTCCGCAACACATACACACTTGCCATAAAGAAACCTCAATAAATGATTTGCTTTTAACTCATCTATTCTGTAACCATGAATGGTGAGCCGCAGGAATACGTGACCAGGTTCAGGTACTTGGGAGCAACCCTGTCCAAAGATGGCACCTGCACAGCAGAAATCCGAATCAGGATCAACTCTTCAGCAGCAGCAACGGCCTTAGTTGATCAGAGTGTGGAAGAGCAACATCAAATTCCACACAAAATTCCAGCTCTTCAAGTCACCAGCGGTCTCCATCCTCTTATATGGTTGCGAGACATGGACACTGATGGCGAAAAACAGAAAGAAGAATCCAGACCAGGTGCCTGAGGAAACTAATCCGCATCTCCTACAACGAACACAAGACCAGTGACTATGTGCGGAACCTGGTCACTCACCTACTTGGGCCCCATGAACCACTTCTGGCAACTGTAAATCAGATGATGGCATGGTTTCTCCAAAACCATCCTTCAAGGTACCTTTGAAGGAGGGCACAGACCAGGACGGCAGAGAAAGAGCTGGTCCAAAAATATAAAGGACTGGACCAAAATGCCCATGCCAGACCTCCTCATGACAGCTACCAACAGAAGAGCCTGGAGAGAAATGGCAGCTGCCTCCTCATGTCCCCCCCAACAACCCCCTAGTGGTCTGGGGAATGACTAACTGATTCTATATAAGTAATGAAAAAATTCACAGATGTCACTCCATCCAAAACAGTCATTTTTTCCTGTAATATAGTGAACTGGTACACAAGGGAAAAAAAATCCAAAAATGAACAGACTAACTCTACTTCAGTGTTCTCAATGCTAAAACGATTTTCCCTAAGTTCACTGTACCACAAAATATCAAGATCAGGAGCTAGTCTAAATAAAGTATTGAAACCTTCAGGAACAAAATAAAGTCTTTCTAGTTGGTCTGCATATTAAATAATCAACTTTTGTTGTGAAGGAGGGGGAAAAAAAACCCACCAAACTTCAACAATTTTGTTAAACTGAAGGCATCACAAACAAGATTTGTCTTCTAACTACTGAGGGGAAAAATAACACGAACAGATTACTGAATACTGGACTTTCGATTGTGATGGAATTCAGCAATTTTGCACAAGTGTACTGAGCAATCCCCAACACACAACTCACACTGTGGTGATGATGATGTTCTTGTCTGTTTCCTCTTTGCTTTCTGATAAACAAGGCAGTTTTTTTTTTTTTTTTAGGCCAGAGTTTATGTTCATCCTTTTCTGCTTGCTTTTGTTCAGCAAATTAATTTGTTTCTCACTAAAAGTCTGCCAAAATTCTGAAGAAATCAAAAGACTAAAGGTGACACTCTCACGGACAAATCATGGGACACGCCCACTGACTGACCCGGTTTCTGTCAAAACAAGCAAAACTTTTAGGGGCTTCACTTCTTGTGGCCAACCACTCCAATCAACAATTAAACTAAAAAATCTCTAGCAACTTTTTTGAGTTTTCTTTTTTTGGGGGGCTAGGCCCAGCAGCAATAGGCAATTCGACATTCTCATTATCATCGCCCGAATTATTAACGTTTCCAGCCTCTAAATCAGTCAGCAGTTGATCTTTATTTATAACTAGTCAAGATCGATGTCCAAATCATCTCACTTCAAATCTTCAAAAGTGTAGCCTGCAAATACACCCCTTTATCCCTATCACATCCGAAAACAAATTCTACAAGTTGCATAATTGAATTGATCTGCCATTTTCCCAGAAAATCTTTGCGAATAAAAGCCAAACTTTGAAAATTCACACCAGCAAAACTACTCCACCAAAACTCTTGCAACAAAAACCAAAATGGCATCCAGAAACTTCCGTACCGGAAGACTCATCTGTCGCAATTGCATTCTAATATATGCGATGGTGAAAGTGAAAGTTGTCGACCTAGTATTCAGCGACTGATCTCGGTATTCAGAAAGAGGAAATCTTGCACAACAGAGTGGGTTATCTGGGTATGGGGGATGGGGTGTGAGGAGAGTTAAAAAAGCCTATTAAAACCTCAAGAGTGTGTGTGCTTGGAAGCGGGAGGAGTGTGTGCGGGGAGGGGAGTTGTGGGGAGATGGAAGTAGCCATAGATATAAGGGTGACAGTGTGGCCACTGCACAGTGTGCAGACACAGCCATCACCAAACTGTTAGTATACCGAGACACAGTGGCCCTTGCACAACCGTCAGTGTACACACATACTGTGGCCACTGCGTAACTGTTGGTGCAGATAGAGATGCTTGTCTGTTGTGGATGGCAAGTCAGCCAGGTGTCCCTGCTGTCCTTTGTTTCTCTTGGAAGCACAGTCAGTTGACAGCCAAGGAGACATTCTGATGTTACCAGTTTGCTCTGATCTACTTGTAGGTCAAAGCACCAACACCATGCCACCTGCCACTCGCAGTTATGCCAGGAAACCCTACCAATCTGGATGCCAAGTTTTTCTCCTCGACTCATGACCCTTGCAAAAAGAAGTTCCACAGTAAGCGGTGTCCTCAGTCCCTCTCTGTGGAGGAGGAGGAGATCAGCAGGACTCTGTCTTCCAGGGATGATTATTGGCCCTGTTCGCGCTCGTCTTGATCGCCCAGGACTCCTCCTCCTGGCTGGCCCAAGGGAGGATTCTGCAACAAAAAGAAGGCATTCCCTGCGATTCTCTGCTCTTGACCAAGATCGTGATGTGTGTGTGTGGACATCCACCTCATTGTGCCTGCTTAACACTAATGACATTCTGGTTTATACCAGTCTCATCATTTGGGTGGGGCGTGTGTGTGCATTCATCTGACAATTTTAACATCTATTTACTCGAGTGTCTTGTCACTTTCAGGTGCTTAATTTCTGTTCACTTATAGTGATTTTACACAGTAAATATATGTGCATGTCTGCTGCAAGTGAGTGCACATGGAGTGCATGTGTGTTGGATAGGTCAGGTTGGCTGGTGTGTGTATTCCGGTATGACAAGGGAATGCATGCCTAAAGGAGTGTTGGTCCATGAACTGTTTCAAGTGAATAACTCGCTAGAATAAACCAGAAGAATGAAAGACAGGAAATTACAGTTTAATGTGTGCGTTTCTCTCATGTTTTTTTTTTGTTTTTTTTTTCTGATTTACTTTTCCTTTCATTTACTTCTACTTTTTGATTTCTTAAAGTCAAGTCTTGACTGTTGATTGCTGGCAGAGAACATGCTTTTTTTGTAGGCCTTTATAAATACTTTATTGTAGGCCTTAATAAACAGTAATGTTATTTAGTTGCAAAGGGAGGAAACAGCTGGGAGAAATCTAAACAAATCTTTAAAGTTTCAAGTACTATTTCCGCTAAAACGTGAACAAATGAATTACAAGACAAAACAACCCATTTCAACCTCTTACACAGGATGAACAATACTCAGGACAAAGAAAATGAAGGATAAGCAATCACTATCTCATCAAACTAGGCGCAAGATGGACGTTGAACTCGCAGGTCAAAGCACTGACACCATGCCACCTGTCACTCAGCAGAGACACCAGGAAACCCTGACATTAGTGCCAATCTGGATGCCAAGTTTTCTCCTTGACATGTGACCCTTGCAAAAAGAAGTTCCACAGTGAGCACTGCCCTTAGTCCCTCTGTGGAGGAGGAGGAGATCAGCAGGACTCTGTCTTCCAGGGATGATTATAGGCCCTGTTCGCACTTGTCTTGATCACCCAGGACTCCTCCTGGCTGGCCCAGGGAGGATTCTGCAACAAAAGAAGGCATTCCCTGCGATTCTCTGCTCTTGACGGACATCGTGATATGTGTGTGTGGACATCCACCTCATTGTGCCTGCTTAACACTAATGACATTCTGGTTTATAGCAGTCTCATCATTTGGGTGGAGGGTGTGTGCATTCATCTGACAATCTAACATCTATTTACTCGAGTGTCTTGTCACTTTCAGGTGCTTAATTTCTGTTCACTTATAGTGATTTTACACAGTAAATATATGTGCATGTCTGCAAGTGAGTGCACATGGAGTGCATGTGTGTTGGATAGGTCAGGTTGGCTGGTGTGTGTATTCAGGTAACGTGACAAGGAGATGCATGCCGAAAGGAGTGTTGGTCCATGAACTGTTTCAAGTGAATAACTCACTAGAATAAACCTGAAGAATGAAAGACAGGAAATTACAGTTTAATGTGTGCATTTCTCTCATGTTTTTTTTTTCTTTTCTGATTTACTTTTCCTTTCATTTACTTCTTTTTGATTTCTTAAGTCAAGTCTTTGACTGTTGATTGCTGGCAGAGAAAATGCTTTTTTTGTAGGCCTTTATAAATATACTAGTCACATAAAGCACACAGGGGGTTGATTCATCCCTTCAAAAAACATTGTTTTTTTTGTTATGCAGCAACCAATGATGGAATCTCACACAGCAGTGTGTAATCCAGCCTGTGTCAACTGGTAGTGCGCACGGGGGTCTTGGTGACCTCGTTACCGCGCGGGATAAAAAGTGCAAAGTTGCGTTAACTGTGCCTGTTTTGCATCAAGCTTGCTGGCGACACAAGATGTGTAAAATGAAAAATTCTTTTTTTCCCGTGCAAGAGCAGTCTCTCAAGTGAGTTTTATGCCCCTTCTTTTGGCTGTTTAAGCGCGGGGTTGGTTACTGTCAGCCCTTTTCTCACTCACCATGCCACCACGAAGAAAAAACTTAGCACCTTTGAAAACCAGGGCGATTGCGTGGATACAAGATGGCATTGCAAAGGCTGAAGTGGCGCGACGACTTGGTGTGCATCATTCAGTTATTGTTAGACTGAATCAGCGTTTTAGGGCGACCAACAGCGTTGAAGAGAGGCCACGGTCAGGTCGGCCTAGGCAGACTACTCCCAGAGAAGATCGTTTCATCGAGAGGCAGGCCCTATTGCAGCGGGATACCACTTCCACCAGCATCCAAAGGCAGCTTCGTATGGCAAATAACACCATCCTCAGCCGTCAAGCCATACGAAACCGTCTTCACCACTTCGGCCTCAGATCACGTCGCCCCCAGCTGTTCGACCACGACTGCTAGCAGCCCATAGGCTGGCTCGCCGAGCTTTCTGCCATCGTCATGTGAGATGGAACCAACAACAGTGGTCCCAGGTCCTCTTTTCAGATGAGTCGCGGTTTAGTCTTGAACACAATGACGGCCGAACTAGAGTTTGGAGGCGTGTTGGTGAACGTTACATTGATGCAGCTGTTCGCCAGACCAGGGCCTTTGGGGGAGGATCTGTTATGGTATGGGGTGCCTTCAGCCTCCACCACAAGACACCACTCTACCATATTGATGGAAACCTCACAGGCATCCGCTATCGGGATGAAATCCTGCGCCTTTCGTTGTTCCGACCATGCAACGGATAGGACCCATGCAGTCTTCCAAGACGACAATGCTCGGCCACATAGGGCCCGGGTGGCCGAAAACTTCATTGTGCAGGCCGGCATCAACAGGATGATCTTCCCGGCGTATAGTCCCGACCTCAATCCCATCGAGCATATGTGGGATGAGTTGGGGAGACGTGTGAAGGAGAACCATCCACCTCCCCCAGAGACCGCCAGGATCTCTTCCAAATGCTGCAACTGGAATGGCAGAGAATCCCTCAGAGGGTCATCAGAACACTGGTCAACTCGATGAGGAGTCGCTGCGTGGAATGTCTCGCCAATGGCGGTGGCCACACCCACTATTGAAATGATTTTGTGAACTGAACAGATTTTGCGAACTTTGATTTCGACCCATCCTCTGTTTAATTGTCTGTAAATCAACAACCGTTCATTCGATCCCAATGAAATTCAATGTACGTTGGAACAAGAATTTCAAAATCGTGGCTTTTATATTTTGGAAATTATGCGGGTACATGTAAACTGTGCTTAACTTTATGTGACTAGTATACTTTATTGTAGGCCGTAATAAACAGTAATGTTATTTAGTTGCAAAGGGAGGAAACAGTTGGGAGAAATCTAAACAAATCTTTAGTTTCAAGTACTATTTCCGCTGAACGTGAACAAATGAATTACAAGACAAAACAACCCATTTCAACCTCTTACACAAGATGAACAAATACTCAGGACAAAGAAAATGAAGGACAAGCAATCACTTATCTCATCAAACTGGGCGCAAGATGGACGTTGAACTCGCAGGTCAAAGCACTGACACCATGCCACCTGTCACTCAGCAGAGATACCAGGAAACCCTGCCATTAGTGCCAATCTGGATGCCAAGTTTTCTCCTTGACACGTGACCCTTGCAAAAAGAAGTTCCACAGTGAGCACTGCCCTTAGTCCCTCTGTGGAGGAGGAGGAGATCATCAGCAGGACTCTGTCTTCCAGGGATGATTATTGGCCCTGTTCGCGCTCGTCTTGATCGCCCAGGACTCCTCCTCCTGGCTGGCCCAAGGGAGGATTCTGCAACAAAAGGCATTCCCTGCGATTCGCTGCTCTTGACGGAGATTGCTATTCAGACTGCTCTCCTTTTGTTGTGTATACAGTGATTCCCTGTAAATGCTGTTCAAGGATTTGATTTGACACTTCTTACCTATGTGAATGTAGGCATCAATTCCGGGAGAAAGTTGCATTGCTACTGATCTCGTCTCGTTCCCTCAGCTACAACTCATGTTTGGGCACCATCAGTGTGCCTTTTGCCAATGGTTTTTTTTTTTTTTTTTTTTTTAATCCCACCATCAAGTCCACCACATTCAGGGATGATGTCTGAGCATGTGTGTGTGTGTGTGTGTGTGTGTGTGTGTGTGTGTGTGTGTGTGTTTGTCAGTATAACATGTTAACCTGGCAGTAAATGGCTTCAGCCAGTCAGTGCGTCCGTGCGTGCGTGTGCGTTTTAGAGAGAGAGAGATCCCACCCACTTCCATACGCACTGTCCAAAGTAGACACTGGCTGTCAATTCTGCAATGCCGGTTTACAATTCATTTCTTGGTACATTAAACTTCCTTAAATCTGCAGGAAGGGCTGGAGGGTGAGGGGAGGGGGCAGGCTATGAGGGTGAGGGGATGTATGATAAATCAAACGGAATGCCTGACCCCTTAGCATGACACCCCCCCCCCCCCCCCCCCCCCCTTAGAATGTCTATATGAGTATATCAGCACTCATGGTTTTAACTGATGTTCATATTCTTCAGACTGATCAGTTGTCTTTGCTGCTTTTTTTTTCAGAACTTCTGGATTCTTTCTCTACGTCCTGTCAGCCATGAAATGGCCCTAGGTGGTCGGCTGGGCTTTAACACTGAAACTGAAAGAGACCAGCTGCCTGATAGAATGTCCAACGACATCAAGATACCAGGGACCGCAGTTTCTGATCAAATGGAGGTGAAAAGAGTCAAACGAGGCAACATGTATTTCACTCACTCTGCTAGCTGATCGCTGCCCCAAAGCCACGATCTTGAAGGAAAACCTTTCTGTTTTGGATATGTAATCCCCCCTGTGATACATGAGCCCTCTCTCATTTTTACCCTTTCCCTCATGGGAGAACAATCACACAGGATGCAAGGATCAATAATCAACAGCAAAATGTTCAAGGTTTGCTTTTAGATCACTTGAACTCAAATAAACAGTTTTGTTTCCCTCCCCTTGTTACAGGCATACTGCTCTTTTTTTCAAATTATCGATTTCAAAAAGTGCTGAAAGTTTTCAGAAGGGACAGATGTCTTCCAAATTAGATCTTAGCAATTCTTAGAAATAAAAGAGAGACAGTCCAACAGAGAGAAACAGAAATATATATATATATATATATATATATATATAACTGCTAAGAGTTCCAGCTAGAACTAAATGTCGTAACTCGAAAAATTTTGTCATATACAAGCACCAGATGGTTATATACTCAAAAAAACAAAAACATCAGACAGAGGAAGATGGTCGGCCATAAACACAACATCATTACACCATTGAAAGACTCCCTCTCACACACTGACTCGGTCAAGAAAAGTTTTTAAGCAATGCAAAGAACAGACCAACAGGGCAGCAGAATGGGTACCACAAGGAATCCCCCCCCCCCCCCCCCCCCCCCCCCCCCAAATAAAGGAAGACAACAGTAGAAGTGGGGGAAAACTGAAAACTTTATTAATGTCATTCCCTGGTCTCCATAGAAACAGTTAGCAAGGACAGCTTGAATGGCATTAAACTTTGGAATGAAGTTGTTCACATTTGCTGGAAACCAACATAACCAATCACAATGGATAGCAATCTCCATGAAGTGTGTTCTTCAGGGCCACTGTTGTTTACTCAAATGCTCAACCGTAGCAGTTACTTGGTCTTAAGTGTCTATTAAATTCAAGTAGAACAAAAAATTGCTACCAATGCAACTTGATACTGTCTGGCATGTTCAGTTGCTGAAGTAAACTACTTTATACCCTTGTGGAACGTTTATTTCAAAACAAACAACTTGATTCCATGATCTAGTTACACAAACGGAATAGTTAAATTCAGAACAGCCTATACACTGGTGGAAAATTGCACAGGTTGCTACTAAGGGAGGATTAGGGGAGGGAGAAGCCACTTAGTGCTGACTGCAAGGGCCCCAAACATTTCAACACCATCCCCTCCCTCTCGAACCCCCTTCTCCCTTCCCTACTCATTCAATCACTCCTTTCACATCTTCTCCAAATAAAAAGAAGCTCTTTTATGGCATCTTACATCCATAATGACAGAAAACCTAGCGCTCAGATAGAACTTGACTGATCACAATACAAAACCACTTGAAGTATTCTCATTCCGTTTTTTTTTTTTTTTTAAACTCTCCTGTTCTTTTGGAATGACGGTGCTCAAACTGGGTTGAAAAGGTTCACTTTACCTTCAGGAGCATACAGCCCAAGGAATCCAAAATCTGATGAAAAGGAGAGAGACGGGGGTGGGGGGGGGGGTCTTTTTAAATGAATAAAAAAAAAAAAAAAAAAAAAAGGGGGGGGGGGCTTAAATACCAGTATTTTTTTCTTTTTTTTTTTTTAACATTCTGCTCAATGAAGGAATATACAAGATATATAAAACAGCTGTAAAGATACTGTTTAAGACATACACTCAAATTATAATGGAAAGGGAAAATTACGCACAAGCAAGTCATATACAATAGATATATATGTGGAGAGAGAAATTAAGCTCTCAGTTTGATCAAAAAGTACAGAAAACAAAAAAATCCAACAAAAAGAGAAGCAGGAACACACGCACACAGTGAGAAAGAGAGAGATCGATCCATCAATCCTTCTCACTTTCAAATACCTTCTTTTTGTAAAGCACAAAATGGAATTTGACCAGTGAAAACAGAACCTCCATGGGTACAGTTAATTGTTGGTCAGAGATTGGCTGTCCTCTGGGAATGCCAGGGACTCTTTCAGTAATCATTTAAAAAAAAAAAAGTATCTTTTGTTAGTGGCGTATACATTCAAAAAAGTATTTTTCGTTAGTGGCGTCCATTTGTTTTTTTTCAGTCTTTGAGCCATCTTCACCCTTCTTAAGATCTAGACAGTCTTTCACTTTTTTCTCTGCTTACAATGGCAGCATGCTGTTGTTATGTGGCCAGTAGGTATGAAGATACCAGCTGTAAATTCTACAATGCCTATTTGCCCCTACAGCCTCTTAAAATGTATTTCTCACCATCTGCTGTGGCTAAGTGGTTAGCATCATGGACTCCCGGCTGGGAGGTCGTAGGTTCGAATCCCATCTGAATCATGTGGGTTTTTTCTGCCCTGACCGGCTCCTACCCAGAGTTGAGTTTGCTGCGGACTCAGTTGGGAAGACTGGGACCACACAGTCGAGTTTCATCCACTTAATCATTAATGGATGTGTTTCTGAGAGTGTTGTTCAAATTTCCTGACCCAACACTGCAGAACCTATGATTGTCAGTAAGTCTATGGTCTTGTTACACAGACTGAATAGTTCATATCAGAACAGCCTATACACAGCAGAAGATTTCTGAGGCTGTGGTAAAGTAAGGAGAGAGGAGGAAAAAAAACCAAACGCACCTAGTGTGGGCTAAAAAGGCCCCAGATATTCGGACCCAGCTTAGCTCCTGCTCTCCATTCTGACCCCCATTATTCCTACTTCACTCGTTCAGCTACTCATTTCACGTACTGCCCACAGAAAAAGAAACTTTTATGGCATCTTAAATCCATTACGACAGAAAACCCATCGCCCGGACAGTTCTTGACTTCCCATGATCAAAATACACCACCACTTGAAGCATTCTCACTCTTCTGTTAATCTCGTCTGTTCTTAAGTACGAGTGTGTTGAAAGTTGGTTAATAGGCCCACTTTACCCAAGAGCAGAGCAAGAGGAAATTGAAAACTTTGAAAGAAAAGTGAGAGAGAGAGAGTGAGAGATTTTGCTGAATGAAGAACGGAACACATACCAGCTGGCTTTTTAAATCCAGCCCTTCAATAATAAAGGGAATAATAAGGAAAGTACAAACAGTTTTATTGGCATCACTTGACCACAAATGCAGCAAGGTTATACCATTGAGAGATGTAGCTAATTTCCCTCTCACATGCTGACCCAGTTTAGAAGAGCTTTGAGCAGTGTAAAGAAAAAAGTACAATGCTCAGCAGAATGGGGGCACCACACATTCTTCCTCTAGGGTGGGAGGGAGGATAGGGGACTTTTGAATGTCATTTCCTAGTTCAATGGAAACAATAAATTTTTAAGACCGGCTCGACTCGCATTCATGTTAGCAATGAAGTTGCTTACGTCCGCCAGAAACCTACAAAAGCCATCACAAGGGAAAACATGCTCTGACATGATGCGTTCTTGGAGGTGGCTGGCATATTTGAAGAGGTTGGAGCATTTACTCCCATGCTCAAATGTAACAATTGTTTGATTCTAGATATCTTTGTTTAAACAGAAAAAAAGTTTGCTAACAGTGCTACTTTTTCACTACTTGAGTAAATCCATACTTTTAATACTAATGCACGTGTGTGTGTGGTATGTGTGTGTATGTGTGTGCGTGTGTGTGCATGCGACCGTGTGTGCCTGCGTGTGTGTCTGTGCATGTGTGCCTGCATGTGTTTGTCACTGTGTGTATGCATGCACACAATGTTTCTTCAAATCTCTAGTATTTCAGAGCACAGCATCTCATATTGTGTCTCAAATGATTCAGACTTTCAAACAATGTCTCTTCAGATTTTGGCAATGCGGTGTGTTCTTCATGAGTAAAACCCTTTTGTGATATTGTGACATGATTTCAGCTGTTGTTTTGTTAAAAAGATGCAAACAAAGGCATGAAATAGCTTCAGGATTTCCTCTGAACTGACAAACAGATATGTGTTCTAGGTTTACTATTTATCATGGAATATTTGCTCAATATCTTTAGAGTAATTTGGGTTGTGTCACATCTCTCCAAAACGTACTACAGATAACAATACGTCAGCTTGTTCACCAAAGAAGAAGCCTCACTCATTTTTGTCGCATTAACCTTATAGACCTACACAAATCCAGACCCATGAAAAGATGAATTGTCACCCGATACTTTCACACCAGAAAACAAACCCACTTTGATAATGTCTAGCACATTCAGATGGTGGAGAACTTGTAGTTAAAAGCAAGCTTTCTCCTGATACTGCCTCGTGCATTATCCAGTTAAAAAAAGAAAACCTAAAATCATCGTGAAGTCCATGCGCTTGTCACATTTAACATAACTGTTCAATTTGCAACATCCTATACATTATCAGAAGATTCCTGCGGCTGCTTTAAAGAAAGCAGAGGTGAAGAAAAGACATCTAGTGCTGGCCTGAAGGGCTCCAGATGATTCAGCATTCTACACCTTCCTCAATAACCACTCTTTCTCCTTACTGCATCCACTCAATCACCCCTTTCACCTCCTCCCCTCTGAAAAGGAAACTCTTTTCTGGCACCTTGCATCCAAAACCACAGAAAATCCGCTGTCCTGATAGATCCCGACTTTCCATGATCCCAATACAGAACCACTTGACATATTCTCACTCCTCTTTAAACTCATCCCTTCTTAGGTGTGACATTGCTGAGAGAGAGAGAGAGAGAGAGAGAGAATTTTTTTAATGAATGAAAAACGGAAGAGAGAACACCAGCAGTTTTTTTTTTTTTTTTTGAACACCAGCAGTTTTTTTTTTTTATTTATTATTTTTTTTTTTACACCCAGGGAGTTACAAAAAGTACAAAACAATACATAGGTCTTGTCCAGCACATAGACTCACTTAACAGATTAAGATTAAGATTAAAATTATAGTCCCGTCAACAGCAGAGGTTATCTCAGGACTGTCACCACGTTCCAAACTACCACGTATATATGTTAAAAAAAGATTAAAAGCAAAACCTCTCCCAACCCATTAAAAACAGATGAAAAGAACCTATCCTAGGATTAAAAACCAACACGTTGAAATAAGATAGACAATGTTGCCCACAGCCCAGCCGACTGCAAAGGGCCACACCAGGGCCGTCACCACGTTAAAAGCAACTCACAAGGCAGTCATTCACACAATTCTTTAAAATACGTCCAAAAACACATCCAAAAGTTTGTTAAAAATCTTTCCACTGTAAAAGACTCACTTAACAGAAAGAGAAAAACTGTGCACACGTGACATGTACAACTGCGCAATAAAAGCACTGAGACTAGTGTGACAGACAGTGAGGAAGAGAAAACAGGCAGGCACGAAGAAACACAAACAGAGAGAGTAGGTGAGTGGGAAAATTCATAAATTCACTGTAAATGATAGGTTCTTTGAAAAGCATGCAGACTGACATGGACATCAAAAGATGATGTAGCATAATTCCACAAGAAGCTACCAGCTACCAGAGAAGGAAAGACTGGATAGACATATCTATTATCAGAAGAGGTGGCATGATTTTATCAATTTATGATGCATGATAATTCTTTTCAAATCCAACTTCTCTGTAACTAAAGGGGAAGGGGGGGGGGGGGGGGGGGGGGGGGGGGGGGGGGGGGGGGAGGCATCTGACAGAGTTTAAAAAATAAAGACTTTACTGTATTTCAGTTTCAAATTAACAGTGGAATGTCCAACTTTTCAGAGTTGAAATATGATAACATGCAAGATTTTTAGCAAAACTAATTTAGGGAACTTATAAAAAGACTACGCAATGGTTTGCGAGAGTGGTTACTAGCCAAATCTTGAATTGTGGATGCATAATCTGCACTGAATTTGATATGACTACAAAAAAAAAAAAGTATTTTGAGAAATGGTGGTTAAGATTAAGATTAAGATTAAAATTATAGTCCCGTCAACAGCAGAGGTTATCTCAGGACTGTCACCACGTTCCAAACTACCACGTATATATGGTGGTTTAAAAGTGTTTAATTTTGGATAACTGGAGTGTATACGGTGTTGAAAAATTCGACTTTAAACCATCTCCACAAGACCAAGTTTCCACAGTATCTGGCATTCATAGATTCCCAACTTGAGTGAGCAAGAGAGAGAGAGAGAGAGAGAGAGAGAGAGAGAGAAGAGGGGGAGAGGAGGAAGAAGAAATGACTGAAGAGGAGGAAGAGGCTACCACAACACATACTCAACTGAAAAGTAGTCCAGCGGCTTACTGACAGGTGAGAGAGAGAATGAGGTTAAGTTAAGAGACAGAGACACCGCACGCAAGAGGACAGAGCGAGAGAGAGAGAGAGCAAACAGCTGGAGACAAGAGAACAATGTTTGCCCCAAATACAAAATTTTTCAGATTATACATGTATTAATAATGTGCACATACTGCTGAAAAAAAAGGTAAGGTAATGTTGCTTATAGCCCAGCCAACCGCAAACGGCCATATCATGGCTGTCACCACATTAACATGAACTCAAGTAATTCATTCACACAACTCTTTAAAACACATCTTCTACAAAACCCATCCGAAACCTTGTTAAAAACCTTTCCACTATAAAACCTCACTTCCGACGAAAAATGTTAATCTCTTTCAAGAATTCGTTTTGGATGCACTATTATCAAGTTAGAATTACTATATGTCTAAATGTTTTTTTTCAAGTAATTTATGTAAGGATGGATCATCTGTTTGGTCCATGAATACTGGCAAAAATTATATCATGATCCATTATATTAAAATGAAATTTCCATTTGAATCTGCACATATAGTGTTTATTTCAAAATCAAAATTGTTTTTTGAATTAATACTGCTACATCCCTGGAAATGGACTGATAGATAACAGGCAAAGTAACATCTGTATCCCCATTCTGCTGAAAAATTATGTTCTATTTCTTTTGTCAAAATGAGTATCCTGAAGGCAGTACACTGAAAATATTTCTGTCTTAAATATTGAAAAACATCCGTCTCTTTTAAAAATCTTTAAGCCCTCAGGAATGCTATAATTTACTCCCTTTTATTCATAATGATAAACTCTTAAGACAGTTTCTGACTCGTATGACTTCTCAGGCATTCTAAAGTTAGAAGTATTACATAACTTTTCTCAGTGGAAATCTTTCTTCATAGCCTACCATCAGCAACAAAAGCTTTTGGGTTTCAAACACAAACATAATCAGGTTAAAAAAATGTCCATTATTAGAAAGACAGCATACATTGTGAATAAGAATGCATTACAAATAAGATGATTGGAAAACTCAACGGAAAAAAGCTGAAGGGAAACTGAGGGGTGAAGGGAGTCTCTCATGTAGTGAGCTATCTTTGCTATCCTAAAAATTACTGTGAAAGTTCTTGTGTTGTCTATCACATGCCAACACACCCATGTATATCCATCTATACCATAAAAAAAACATACTATATACAGTGTACATGCCCCATTGTGCACATATATGCACACTGGCACACACTTGCAAGGATGCCTGGTCCTCACAATGACACACAACACACGCATGGCTTGGAGACAAATTACAAAAACAACAAAAACTACCAGAAACACCTTACTTCACAAACACTACAACAAAAAAAAACTACTAGTAACACCTTACTTCACTGCTCATTTCGATTTTTGTTAATTTTGGACATAACCAATCCAGTCTCATGTTCCTACATGAACAAAGCTGTGTCAAACGCGCCATCTACAAAATATTCATGGTTGCCTATTGGGACGAACGATAGTAGTAGTAGTAGGCAGTAGTAGGAAGGAAAGGTTTGGTTACGTACGTGCTTAGTGGACCCAGACCCGGCCGTGCCCCATCCAACTGTCCGGGTCATTGGAAGCGTGTACAGCAGATCTGGACGGAGTCGCCTGCCACACACAATTTTTGTTGAAATTAAGGCCTATCCGTGCGTGACCGGCACTTTTTGTTCATACGAATGGTTCTGGATCTAAAGTTTATCATTTGTAACTTTGTTCATTTGGCGGGGAAAAATGTTCTTCCACTTTTCGCGCTATGTTGTTACAAGCAGCAGAAAAAACAACATCTCTGCTGGCATAATTCTTGTCACTTTTGTGTACGCAAATGCTCTAAGCCTCACGGCTGCGTCGACTATTTTGTTGTCCATGATGAGAAACCAAAAAGACGTAAAAAAAAAACCCAGAGAAGTTCGGTCCTTTCACCCGGACTGCCAAAGAAAGTAGGCCCTACAGTTTGCACGACCGGCAAAATACGACTCTCATCTCACCGGTGGGGCTGGGTGCACTATGCACGCTTTGGACATTAATTTTGAAAAGCACGCACGGCCGTGCCTGCACGGTCACGTCGGGTCCACTAACACACAGCCTAGGAGAGGGATGAGCAGAAACGAAGAAAGAGAATGACAAAATAGCATGACAGTAACTTCCATACATCCAAACGTCACCTTTTCTTTCTTTGACATTCGTACTCGTACCTTATAAACGTTTTACAGTCCACATCTCTCCAGTGAATTCCACATGTATTACTTTCTGACCAGAATTTCTGTCGGACACTTCTCCAGACATCTTGGCACACGTTTCATTGACCCGCGCTTGAAAGTTTGCCCGCATCTGATTGGATAAATTCTGTTGTTATATGGGCCCCCCCCCCCCCCCCCCCCCCCCCCCTCTCCGTGTCGCAAACGTGTACTGAAAAACTTTGTCTGCTACACTGTCTGAACTGTTGCTCTGTAAGCCTAGAAGGATTTCCGCCGTCAACGTTTCACAGCTCTTTCTATCGCGGATTTTGAGAGTCGGAGATGTTTTCCCGCTGCTGGTCACGGTGCTGAGTCTGCTGGAAGCGTTGTCATCGGTAAGCCGTATACCTTTTCGAGGATTGCCGAGGTCCGTCACACCTTCTGGTTCAAATTTGTAAGCGAAGATTTTGCCTTTCGTGGTCCATATTTGTAGTATTCTAGGATGGCTTGCTGCCTGGCGGAATAAAACGTAGTTTCTCTTGGCAAGATCTTCCACGATTACTTCTTTAGGCGTTGCGTTCTTTAGTGTTTCTTCTGTAGGCCTATTATTTTATGTTTATGTTTTCTTGAATGAACCTTACGGTTATTGGTCTCGTTTGCCCCTCTTCTCGCTCTCCGATCCTGTAAACGGCATCTATATGTTCTTTTTTTGATACAACATTAGCGGAAGATGTGGGCGCTTAAACATAGGCCTACTCGCCACATCATAAGCTCGCACATGCACATAGGCAAGGACTCAGACAATTCTGCATGCGTGGGTATGCGCACTTATGAAATAACGCACATAAGTATACCATATGTACATAATAATCAATTTCCAAAGAATGTCGTAAGGCAAGAATGCCATGATTCATCCTGATCAGAACAACAAAGACACACAAATGGGATGTCACAGTATATAATTATATGTACACACACACACACACACACACACACACACACACACACACACACACACACACAGAGGCGACAGAGAGGAGAGTAAGGCAGACAGAGATCTTAGCCAGTGACAGCAGCTGTAGAAGACAAGCCATTGTTTTAAGTGAGTGAACGTGAAACCATCCTCAATAAATATTCAACACAAGGGATAGACTGTGTCTTCTCTTTGGTGGGTGTGTGTGTCTTCTCTGTGTGTGTGTGTGTGTGTGTGGGTGGGGGGGGGGGGGGGGGGGGGGGGGGAGGGGTGTGCGTGACATAAAAGGTATCACTGCGTCTGTTCGCTGCATAACGAAATGAGGTTGTCGGATCAGAGGGGGGATCCGGGGTAACGGACGGAAATGGTTGCTTTGCCTGGTAGTTAAGATAGTTGCATAGAACGTGATCAGCTACTTCGTTTGCATGTGGCCCCAAACTGGAGTGTTCTAACGGGAACGGCGGTCGAAGTGACAGGGCAAGATTTCTAATAATTGTAATCCTGCTACACCTATTGCGGAACTAGAGTTAGGGGCCAGTAGGGGATAGTGGTCTGATGATGACGGGGGAGGTTAGTCAGGTGGTGGCATCAGAAACGCACTTTGTTCAGGCACAGTTTGAACATCAGGGAGGTAGGAGCGTAAGGGGTGGCGAGAACAGTTTGATGCAGAACCTTTTGAATTAGGAAAAGGATCGGACATGATTCATTCCAACTTCCTGGGAGATCCTCTAGATCAGACTGGTGTTTTCCGCGAGTCTTGCACTACCTCTCGCGTTTGAGTAAGGTTTACTCTAAAGCCTCGAGTCGGATGCAAACGCTTGAAAATAGTCAGTCGTCACAATTTACCTTCAGGCTGTGGTTAGATGGACAGACAGCCTCGCTGAAGGGAAGTTTTTATTCAGCACACAGGAGGGAGTTGAAACGAATACATGCCACTGGGAACGTTCTGTGAAGTTGTGTAGTGCGGTCGGTCTACATGTCAGTGGATACAGGGCCTGATGGGAACCAGGTTTACACCTACGCGGATAATGTCTTTGAAGTGTGGTGTTACGTGTACTGTGAGAAGCCAGGACTGGAGGGCTCTGCCAGACAATCCAGGAACAGGCTACAGATTTATTTCCAAGACCCGTTTTAGTCAGAAGGACAGCTTTTATTCTTTTTTTTTTTTTTTTTTTTTCTTCTTTTACTTTTTTTTTTTTTTTTGACCAACGTAGTGTATGATGGAATCACCGATAAGTAGACTGTTATTCTGCCTAGGGCAATCATAGGTGACAACCCCCCCCCCCCCCCCCCATTTTTTTTTTTAAGGGCAGGGTTTGGGACGAGAGTTTGACTCAACTGAAAGGATTTGAATTCTAGAGGGTAATTTAAACCTGTTTCCGATTTATTGTCAGCTAGAGGGAACAGTCAGGTTGGACGTCTAAATGGAGAACTGAAGATCGTTAACATCTCTCATATTGTCAGAGAGTACATAAGGTTGAGCAGATGTGTCCGGGTTGATGCAGGATGGAACTTTGGGACGGTCGCTGTTTGGGGGAAGAGGTTTCAATAATTTGAACGTTCTTTGTCATCTGTCGAAGATAGAGTGCCCATCACTTGAACAGATGACGGGCTTGTCTGTGTGAATACATATTCTGATTCTTCACCGATTGTGCTTGAAAACACAATTTGAGAGCAGGCTAACACACCCTAAGGCAGAAGTGGTCCCACCTCTGCGCCACCTCAGAGGCAGTGCACCCACGCCGCTCATTCCG
>JADBJO010000006.1:1452500-1457500 GCA_016801955.1 Conus betulinus | reverse complement strand
TGGCAACAAAAGAACGCACCCATTACAAAATGTGTGTTACCAACAACAAAAACACTAACACACAATACAATAGCAACACAGGAACGCAACAGTGACAAAGACTTAGTATTGACAACAACAACAACAACAACAAACAAAAACAAACAACAGCAACAACAACAAAACACGACAATGTAAACAAGATCGACAAAAGCACATGAATCACAAACCTAAAACAACAGGAACAATCAAACGATCATAAATTCAACGATAATAACAAGACCCTAACACATTAAACCGAGAATACAACAACAACAACAAAAAGACAACAGCAAAAAACAACCACATGAACAACACAAACAATCACACAACGTCAATACACAACAGCAACAGGAGTAATAACTTAGTCATAGTAACAAGAAGACACCACCACCACCGACAACAAGAAGAAGAACAACGTAAACGCGACAGACCATTAATTTTAATACAGTTCACAGTCGACAGCGAGACAGAAATGGAAGATCCCGATTGGGGATTAAATGGATGGGTGGGTTGGGGTGGGGTGGACAGTGGGACTTCAAAAGTGAGGAGGGGGCGGCAGGCAGGGGAGTAGAGGGGGCGGGGGAAGAAGAAGAATGAGGCGTGTCAGGAGGGGGGGGGGGGGGGGGGGGGGGGCGGATGTGATGACGGTAATGAGGATGCCGCGGAGCGTGGGAAGCACAGAGATCCACAGGCTCCAAAAGAAAACCATCACAACGCCTCCACTGAGGAGGAGGAGGAGGAGGAGGAGGAGGAGGCGGAGGAAGGAAGGAGAGGAGTGACAAGGAGGAGCAGAAGCAAGAAAAAAAAGAAGAAGAAGAGCGAAAAGAAAAAAAGAAAAAGAAGGAGGAGAATGATGAAGAGGAGGAGGAGAAGAAAGAAGGAAGAGGAGGAGAGCTTGGAGGAGGAGAAGGAGAGGAGGAGGAGGAGGAGGAGGAGGAGGAAGAACAAGAAGAGATGATGATGATGATAGTGACGATGATGATCATGCAGAAGAAGAGGGCGAAAATATTGAAGAAAGATGTATACATGACGTGAAGGAAATGAGATTGCTTCCCCCCCCCCCCCCCCCTTTGTTGTTGTACTCTATATAATGAATTGTTAATCCTGTCAATTTGGGCCGTTGGGGGGGGGGGGGGGGGGATGATGATGTTGTACTCTATGGGAATCGTAAATCCTGGCAATTCGGGCCAGAGGGGGGGGGGGGGGGGGGGGGGAGGGGGGGTCCCAGAGTATTACAAATGTATCTGAAGACCTGAAGCTTTCAAACGATTTTTTTGGCAGTCTGGAATGAAGGAGGCACAAACAAAAGAACACAGACTGCCCGACACACTGCTGAGGTCACTTCCGCCTGCACTGTTTCCCTCTCCCGGAACTGAGGGTATGCACTGCCTGTTCATGCCATCACAATAATAACAATAATGATGATGATAATAATAATAATAATAGTCCTGATATATTAATAATAATTATTATTATAGTTGTTACTGTGATTATGGTTATTACTATGATTAAGGTAATTATCATGGTTATTATTATTATTATTAACACTATTACCATTATTATCATTGTTAGTATTGTTGAGGAGTCATCATCATCACCATCATCATCAACATCATCATCATCATCATACGATTATGACACCATTATCTCCCCCCCCCCCCCCCCCCCCCCCCTGATTATTACCGTTTTCATCTGTACCTTCTCCTCTCCAGCCTCTTTCGTCTTCTCGTTCCGTTCCGTAATTTCAACCTTTCACCAAAAGCGCAGTCGTCGTCGTCGTTCGTCGTTGTTGTTGTTGTGTTGTTGTTGTTGTTGTTACCATATAGTTATAATGCCATTTATTTTTCCTTAAAAAAATTAATATTGTGTTAATCTGTTCCCTTTTCTCCTCCTCCAACCTCTTCCCTCTTCGTTTTCCGTAATTTAATCATTTTATCCACGCGACACATCGAAGACATCCTATTTGATTCTCTTTTATTTCCATTGTATTGAATGTTGTTGTGTCCCGCCTAAGGAAGACTCGGCAGCTCAAAACGAGTTGCTATCGTTTCGCAGTTTGTTCCTTCGTTCCCGGCTCTGTAATCCTATTTTCGCTTTTATTTTTTAAGATAAGAGAACACCGTCACAAAACTCTGGTTCATATCTACAGATGGCATTTCGCAAGACACCCCCCCCCCCCCCCCCCCCCCCCCCCGATGTATGAAAAAAATGGTGGATGGGACGGGAGGAATGGAACTGACACAGGAACGCATCCTAACCATGACGACTACACGAAGCGATGTAGGGAAGACTGACCACAACGTAAGTCATATTTGGTATGGTTATGTGTGGTCAGTTGTTTCGTTTCAGTGGTCGCTGTTTACAACCAAGCCGACTGCAAGGAGCCACACCAGGGCCGCCGTCATGAAACAGCAAGCAAACATGAAGTCACGATGATCTTCAAACACACAGACACACAGTCACAGACACACACAGACGCGCAGACACACACACACACACACACACACACACACACACACACACACACACACACACACACACACACACACACACACACACACACACAGACAGACACACAGACACACACACACACACACACACACACACACACACACACACACACACACACACACACACACACACACACACACACAGAGGCCATGAAAAACATGAGTTAAGGCGACGGGACACACAGGTGCAGCAGGTCAGTAAGGTACTGAGGAGAGGGGCATTCAACTGAATTACAGCAGACTCGCAGATTTGCAGGACATTCTTTGCTGAACAGGGAGACAGTGAGGAGATCACAACGACTGGGAAAGACAAAAGATGAGACAAGCAGCATGGTTTTTGACCAGCTGAAATCAGTTTACTGGTAAGACAGCTTGAGGAGCCAGACAAAAAACGTTTGGGGTGTGTGTGTGTGTGTGTGTGTGTGTGTGTGCGTGCGTGCGTGCGTGCGTGCGTGCGAGCGTGAGTGCGTGCGAGCGAGAGAGAGAGAGAGAGAGAGAGAGAGAGAGAGAGAGACAGAGAGAGAGAGAGAGAGAGAGAGAGAGAGAGCGAGAGAGTGAGTGCGTGTGTGTGTGTGTGTGTGTGTGTTTGTATGTTTGCGTGCGTACGTACGTGTGTGTGTGTGTGTGTGCGTGCGTGCGTGCGTGCGTGCGTGTGTGTGTGTGTGCACGTTTGCATGCGTGCGTAACACGAATGGGGCAAGAGACTGAGTGGAGTGGTATAAAATTTCAAACTTGGGATTATTTTTTTTTAGTTGTTGAGTTATTGTTAATCCTTGTGGATCCTGAAGTTACTCGCTCTCCCCCATACGGTGTGTCTCTTACATCATTGCCTTTTGAATTTTAGATAAATTTTACTTTGCCACCTTTTTAAATATTCTGATCCTCCCCTTTGCTGAGAGCTTTCATTTATTTATTTATTTATATTTATTTACTGCAGCCATTGTTCGTGTGTGCACCAGCATCTGCTCGATTTTTCGAGAATTTCCTTTTTGATTATAAGGGAGAGTTTCATCACCCAGTAGATAACTGGGATCCAGAAACAAGCCTGACGACCTCTTCATAGAGCGAAACAGCTATCGCTGGCTGGTCTTGCTGGTGCCCTCTTTAGAGCAACAGTAAAACTACCCACAGCAGTCCTAAGAGAAGGATTTGTTCCCATTTCCCTTTCCCTTTACTGTGAGATTTTTTTTGTATATATACATCTGTATGTTTTGACAGGGACGGATTCGGATGTTTGCTCCACTCTCTCTGTCTGGAAAGTAAAGACATCTGGTTCAAGGTTTAGCTGCTGTTTCCGTTTGTGTATGTTCTGCATCAACTGTCAGCCCTTAGAGCTTGTGGAGTGGTGTCCAGTATTTTCTGTCTGGGATTTCTCTTTTTCTTTCTTTTATTTATTATTATTATTATTATTATTATTATTATTATTATTATTATTATTATTATCATTATTATTATTATTATTATTAATTAATTATTCATTATTATTATTATTATTTTTTTTTTTTTTGAGAGAGAGAGAGAGAGAGAGAGAAGAGAGAGAGAATAAACCTGAGAAAAAGGCATACAAAGGAGCAGCGAGTGGGTACAACGTGTATGCTTAATGCTGGTCTGTTCCCCCCCCCCCCCCCCCACCTCACACCTCACCCCCCCACTTCCCACCTCCAGTAGAAGACAAATCTGATTCTTCCTCACCTGGGGGAGGAGGAGGGGGGGGGGGGGGGGGGGAGGACCACCAGTTCCCTGTCCTCACCTCTCCCCTTCCTCCCTGCTTCTCAAGTTTCTGAAATTCACAGTTGGCTCATGCTGGGTGATATATCCTGGGGAAACCAAAGTGGAGAGCGAAGGGGAGGAGGGGGGGGGGGGTGGGGGGGGGGGGGGGGGGGGGGGGGGGGGGGGGAGACGGGTGGACGCTGTTGCCCATTCAGCCGACCCCGGTTGCCCGTTCTAAACCCCCCCCCCCCCCCCCCCAACACACACTTTATCACCGTTTCCCGTTTCCAAAAGCTTCCATGCCCTTCTCTCCAAGCTCTGTTGCCCATTTTCCCGGCCCTGCGGCATAGTTTCCAGTCTCTGTTGCCTGTTCTTCCTAGTCTGTTCCTCATTCTCTCAGCTCCGTCGAACTCTGTTGCATATTCTCCAAGCTCTGTTGGCTGGTTACCCAGCTCTGTCGCCCCTTTTTTCCCTGTCCCCAGCTCTGTCGCCCCTGTTCTCAGCTCTGTCGCCCATCTGTCGCCGCCTTTTCTCAGCTCTGTCGCCCATTTCATCAGCTCTGTTACCCATTTTCTCAACTCCGTTGCCCATTTTCACAGCACTGGTGCCAATTCTCAATCATTCTCCCGGCTCTGTAGTCCATTTCTCAACAGCTCTGCTGTCCATTCTACAAGCTCTGTTGTTAATTCTCCAAGCTCCATGGCCCATTCTGCAAGTTGTCTTGCCATTTCTCCCGGCTCTGTTGCCCAGTCTCCCAGT
>JADBJO010000006.1:1425000-1447500 GCA_016801955.1 Conus betulinus | reverse complement strand
GAAAGAAAGAAAGAAGGGAAGAAAGAAAGGAAAGAAAAAAAGAAACAAACAAAAGCATTCTGGATAGCAAATTAATCCTGTACTTCCCCCCCCCCCCCCCCCCCCCCCCAGCACAAAAAAGAGGCGTAGCACTATGGCCGAGCAGTCTGTCCCTTGGGATGACGTCAGTGCTACACACCGGCGGAGATGTCACCATGTTACCACGTGTAAACATCTCCTCGGTAAACAACTGCATGAAATCTGACGATGCTCAGCGCCACTGTTTTCGAGTTATTTTTAGTTCATAGTCTTTATCATTATAGTCCAGCAACCATACAGATCCTGTCAGGACTGTCAGACTCATACAGGGGGTGAAAGGTTACATCCTGAAAGAGGCAGACCTCATACATTCTGACAAAAGAAGTAAACACTACAAACAATTCAAAATAGGGTAGGCAACCCACCGACAGCCTTACAGTGAACAAGACTGGGCCGTACGTTCTTTAGATATGAACAGTTCTGTAGAAGGAAAAAAAAGTTTCTGTAGAAAGGAGTATATAGTTTCAGAAGCAAATTCATGAGCAAAGGGGACTCTCGTATTGCAAGGGATTATAAACAAAGTGTTGTTTAACATGGTCTGAAAAAAAAGGTATATGACATATCTTGGGATGCCTGTGTCCCAAAGATTCATCAGACTAAAAATGTTCAATTAAAATGGCTCCAGGGAGGGATGGTATGCAGAATTATTGCTACAAATGTAGCATTGAAACCTGTGGGGGGGAAAAAAAAAAAACGGTTGGTGCTCGGAAATCTGCAAGGGAGGTCCTCTGCGTTAGAGCTCGCGTTCAACGGAAAGGACCCCGTCGTTTTCATGAGACAGCTGCTACTGGTTATGCACGCTCACAGCAATTGTCCCATCAGTCAGCTTCACAGTTCATTCACAGACATAAATGCCAGAACGTGGTGTGCTAACGGTGCGCCTGTACAACTGCAGGCAGTCGATATTCCGATGTGATCCTGGCGTGGGCTTCAAATCAAATATTTCTCTCTCTGGAGCTATTTGCTTGACCCACAAACTGAGAAAAGGTAACTCTATTTGAAATGCAAAGACCGACGTTATCACCCCCCCCTCCCCTCCCCCCCAACCCTTTTGTTTTTTTTTTTTTTTTTGTTTCTTAATACGGGCGCATGTTTATTATTGAAGATCAAAACTGTAGGTTTTGTGTTAATGAAAAGACTTCTATACGTTTGAAGATATAACATATGCACATTATTTTAAAAAAACAGTAGACAACCTATATAAAAAGATTTTATTGCAGGAAACCTTTCATTTCCTGAAATGTTCGTATTAGTCGGAACAGGCAGAGGTTTCTTTTCCTTATAGTGACAATACTCTTTCATAAATTTAACTCGCTCACCGTTATTCCCACTCTCTCAAAACTTGCTGAACGTAAGGTGCAGTGAGGAGAAACATATTGCCAAACTGAGAACAGTGGGCTAGATTAATACACATTTTTGTTTAAACAAAATGCAATGTAAATCTCTAAGTTCTTGTTATGCCATTTGTTGGTTCTGGACTTCTTGCATGTTTTGCATATAGGTGGTATTGCATGTGTTAAAATGTATACCGCTGTGGACAGTGTTTAATATAATTTGATGTGTGTGGGAACACTGACCTATGTACATATGCATATATGGGCATATGTTGTTTACTACATCAAATGATTTGCATGTGATTTGTGCATGTGTTTATATTAACAAAAGGTGCCTGCGCGCGCGCGCACGCGTGTGTGTGTGTGGGGGGGGGGGGGGGGGGGGGGGGGGGGGGGGGGGGGGGGGGGGGGGGGGGGGGGGGGGGGGGGGGGGGGGGGGGGGTGTGCCGCGCGTACGCATCTACAATGCGCGCATAAATCCTGTAATCCTGCCTCCTTACGTTACCATTCCATACAGAAATCCTTTGATCCTGTCCCCTGATATTACAATTTGATTCATCAATCCTTCAGTCCTGCCCACTGATGTTACACTTTGAAACAGAAAGCCTTTAATCCTGCCTCCAGATGTTACACTTTGAAAAATGTATCCTTTAATCCTGCCTCCAGATGTTACACTTTGAAAAATGTATCCTTTAATCCTGCCTCCATATGTTACACTTTCATACAGAAATCCTTTAATCCTGCCCACTGATGTTACACTTTGAAACAGAAAGCCTTTAATCCTGCTCCAGATGTTACACTTTGAAAAAATGTATCCTTTAATCCTGCCTCCATATGTTACACTTTCATACAGAAATCCTTAAATCCTGCCCACTGATGTTACACTTTGAAACAGAAAGCCTTTAACCCTGCCTCCAGATGTTACACTTTGAAAAATGTATCCTTTAATCCTGCCTCCATATGTTACACTTTCATACAGAAATCCTTTAATCCTGCCCACTGATGTTACACTTTGAAACAGAAAGCCTTTAATCATGCATCCTGATGTTACTCTTTGAAACGGAAATCCTTTAATCCTGCCTCCAGATGTTACACTTTGACACAAAAATCCTTTAATCGTGCCTTCAGATGTTACACTTTCATACAGAAATCTCTTGATCCTGCCCCCTGATGTTTACACTTTCATACAGAAATCCTTTCATCCTGCCTCCAGATCCCCTTTACACTTTCATACAGAAATCCTTTCATCCCTGCCTCCAGATGTTACACTTTCATACAGAAATCCCTTGATCTTGCCCCCCGGTGTTACACTTTCATACAGAAATCCATTAATCCTTCATACTGACGCTACACTTTCATAAGAAAATCTTTTAATCCTGTTCTCTGATGTTACACTTTGAGACAAAAATCCTTAATCCCTGCCCCCTGATGTTACACTTTGATATAGAAATCTGTTACACTCTGATACAGAAATCCGTTAATCGTGCTCCCTGATGTTACACTCTGATACAGAAATCCTTTAATCGTACTCCCTGATGTTACACTCTGATACAGAAATCCTTTAATCCTGCTCCCTGATGTTACACTCTGATACAGAAATCCTTTAATCCTGCCCCCTGATGTACACTTTCATACAGAAATCTTCAATCCTGCCTCCTGATGTTACAGTTTGAAAACAGAAATCCTTTAATCCTGCCCCCTGATGTTACACTTTTGAAACAGAAATCCTTCAATCCTGCCTCCAGATGTTACACTTTGATACAGAAATCCTTTAATCCTGCCCCCTGATGTTACACTCTGATACAGAAATCCTTTAATCCTGCCCCCTGATGTTACACTCTAATACAGAAATCCTTTAATCCTTCTCCCGATGTTACACTCTGATACAGAAATCCTTTAATCCTGCTCCCCGGATGTTACACTTTAAAAAAGACATCCTATTACCCTGCTCCCTGATGTTTCATTTTGATACAGAGATCCTTTAATCCTGCCCCCTGATTCTACACTTTAATACAGAAATCCTTTGATCCTGCTGTCTGATGTTACACTTTCATATAGAAATCCTTTAATCCTGCTTTCCTGATGTTCCATGCATTTTTTTTTCTGTTGACTAGTAGCTAGCATATACGGTTATTCTGCTGACTAGTAGCTAGCATCTACCTTTCTTCTGTTAACTAGTAGCTGGAATCTACCTTTCTTCTGTTGACTAGTAACTGGAATCTACCTTTCTTCTGTTGACTAGTAACTGGAATCTATCTCTCATCTGTCGACTAGTAGCTGGAATCTTTCTTTCTTCTGTTGTTGCTAGTAGCTGTAATCTGTCGACCGGTAGCTAGCTAGAATTTTACCTTTCTTCTGTTGACTAGTAGCTGTAACCTGTCGACTGGTAGCTAGCTAGAATTTACCTTTCTTCTGTTGACTAGTAGCTGTAATCTGTTGGCTAGTAAGCTTGAATCTACCTTTCTTCTGTTGACTAGTTGCTTGAATCTGTCTCTCATCTGTTGACTAGTAGCTGGAATCTGCCTTTCTTCTGTTGACTAGTAGCTGTAATCTGTTGCCTAGTAGCTGGAATCTATCTTCTTTTAACAAGCTCGTGGAACTCTCCCGTTCAAGCTTGGGAGAGTTCTGTTTGCATTTGCAGTCTGGACTGAACTTATATTTAACGAATATCTATTTATGACGCTCTGTTCTGTCGCATTTAAGTCGATTTTGACACCGAAAACGACGTGGGAGTCAGTTCGATGTTCATGCCTTCTTAATTTGACGTCAGACTGGCACAGTTCACCTTTTGTGCTCCGTTAGTGAAGGTAGTTCCCGTTACCGACGTAACTGGGGGGCACACAGAGAGCAAGATAAAGCAATTGTATGTGACAGACTATTCAGTGGCGCGCGTTTGCCCGAGGGCGTTTGTGTGTGTGTGTGTGTGTGGTGTGTGTGTGTGTGTGTGTGTGTCCCCAACCTCTTTGTCTGTCTGAGTCTGTGTCTCTCTCTCCCCATCTCTCTCCCCAGTCTCTCTCTCTCTCTCTCTCTCTCTCTCTCTCTCTCTCTCTCTCTCTCCCCCCTTTTCTTATCTACAAGTCTGCTGCACTATTCTGCAGTGTATGTTACAGTACTTACATACTTCGGTATAGAATAACCCACTCAGTTTGTCCATTCAGAAAAAAAAAAAATGTCAGGTGATATGTGTGAAAACGACTTTGGGGGAGGGGGGGGGAGTGGGGGTGAGGGTGGGGGGGGGGTGAAAGAGAAGAAAATAATTAAGTCTTTTGTTTCATTCATTTGTTCCTTATGTATAAGTAGCACATTTTGAGTGTGAGAATGTCAGTACACCACACATTAGAACATGAACAAAAAAGACTAAAATCAGCAAGAATATATCCATTTGTAAGAGAACATACAGACTATGCATGGTGTGTGAGAAAATGGTTTAAAAAAAAAAAAAAAAAAAACGGAGAGAAAAAAAGATGGCGGTCATGAAAAAAAAGACAGCTTACTAAAAAAAAAAAAAAAAAAAGTTAGCAGTTGAAATTGTTTTGTTTTTCCGCTCTTCTTTTTTCTTTTTTTTTTTTTTCTTTTGTTTTTTTTTCAGAGATAAAGAGGACAGTGTGAAGTGGAAAAAAAATGAAGAGGTGGATTTCGGCCGTAGGGAAAAAAGAATCACTGCCTTAGGTGCTCCCTTGATCCGATTACTGATGCAAAACAACAACAAAAACAACAACAACAACAAAACAAAAGAACAAAAAAAAAGTGTGTGTGTGTGTGTGTGTGTGTGTGTGTGTGTGTGTGTGTGTGTGTGTGTGTGTGTGTGCGTGCGTGCGTGTGTGTGCGTGCGTTGCGTGTGCGTGCGTGCGTGTGCGCGTGTGTGTGTGTGTGTGTGTGTGTGTGTGTGTGTGTGTGTGTGTGTGTGTGTGTGTGTGTGTGTGTGTGTGTGTGTGTGTGTGTGTGTGTGTGACACACACAGACACACACACAGAGAGAGAGAGAGAGAGAGAGAGAGAGAGAGAGAGATGAGTCTTGAGAGACCACTAAGAGAGAGAGGACAGACAGAGAGAGTGGCAAGACAGGGAACGACAGAGAAAGAACACTAACTTGCTTCTTAACAGACACAAGCAGGTGGCAAGACAGGGAACGACAGAGAAAACAACAACAACAACAACACACACACACACACACACACGCGCGCGCGCGCGCACGCACGCACGCACGCACGCAGCTCTCACACACACACACACACACACACACACACACACACACACACACACACACACACACACACCACCCCCCGGAAGAATATAATGAGAAAGACTGATTTTTTTTTTAAATTTCTGGGGCAGAACTACCAGAAAGGGTGTCTTACCAGAAAGTGCACGCACCGAACGTGTTCACCACCATCAACCGAAAAACAAATACAGGTATGAAGGCAATGAGGAAGCTAACACCAAAACAAAATATTTGAAGTGCTATTTAAACTGGCAGACAGTCAGAAACAAAGAAAAGAAAAAGAAAAGAAGAGAAGAGAAAAGAAACAACAACAACAAAAACAGAAACAGAAATATTTCGATCTGTTCCACAACAGAAATGCATCAATTCTGGCAAAGCAGCTGCAACATCACATGCACCCCCCCCCCCCCCCCCCCCCCCCAACACACACACACGCGCGCGCGCGCGCGCGCGTCCGTGCACTACGTATTACGCATGCAAGTGCGAGAAGAAACGGCCTAGGGATAAGGGTGGGGTTGGGACTGGGAGATGCGAAGGACACTCATAAATCCTACGTGACGTGATTGTCTCGTCCTGCAATCGTTTTATCTCTCCCCCCCCCCCCCCCCCCCACCCCCTCCCCTCCCGCCAGTTCTCCTTTTCTTTTTCACTCTTCCTCTCCCCCCCCCCCCCCCCCCTCTCTCTCTCTCTCTCTCTCTCTTAACTTCCCTGTTTTGTCTGCTGTCGAAACAATTGAGATTAACTCCTTTTTTTTTTCCTGTTCTAACTTTTCTGCCTTCTTTGATTCATTTTTTTTTTTTCTTCCTTTTCTTCGTTCCCTTCTTTCATTTTTTTTTTTCGCCCTTCCTCTTCTCTCTTCTTTTTTTTTTCTCTCCCCTCCTCTTTTAAATTTTTTTTTTCGCCTTTTATTTTTCTTCCGTCTTTCCTCTTTCCCCTTCTCTCTTTCTTTCCTGCGTACTTTTATTCATTCTTTTTTTCTTTGTTTCTGTCTTACATTCTTTTGTCTTTCATTGTTTCTTTCATCCCGTTTTCGTTTTTTTTTTCCTCACTTCTTTTTTTCCTTTTCTTTTCTTTCCTTCCTTCCTTTTTTTTCTTCTTTTCTTTCTTCCTCCCTTTTCCCTTTTCCCCTTTTTCCTTCTTTCTTCTTTTGCTTTCTTTCCTGACCTCTCTCTTTCCTTCTTTCCAGCTTTCTTTCCTCCCTTCTTTTCATCCTTCTTTCTTCCTTTCTCCCTTCTTTTTTTTTTCTAGGTGTCCTTCCGTCCTATTTCCATCTTCATCTCTTTCTTTTTCTCCTCCGTTATTTCTTTTCTTCTTTCTCTCTTTCGTCCATTTTTTGTTTTTCATTGTTCCTTTCTGTTTTCTTTCTTTTTCTGTCCTCCTTCTTGTGTCCTTTCTTACTTCTTTCTTCCACCTTCTTTCTTCCCCGTTCTTCCCACCCATCCCTTTTTCTTTTATTCTTTTCTACCTTCAACCCCTTTTTTTTTTCTTTCTTCTTTTCTTCTTTGTTCTTCTTTCCTTCTCTCTACCTACCCCCCCCCCCCCCCCCCCCCCCCCCCCCCCCCCCCCCCCCCCCCCCCCCCCCCCCCCCCCCCCCCCCACCCCGTTTTCTTGCGTCCCCCCCTTTTTTTTTTTGTTCTCTCCTTCATTTTTTGTCTATCATTCCGTCGATCTTTCTTTCTTTCATTCTTTTTATCCTTTCTTCTTTCATCCCTCCTCCTTTGTTTCTCTTTCCTTCTTCTTTCTTTCTCCCATTCTTATTTCGTCGTTTCTGTCCCTCCATTGATTCTTGCATTCCTTGATTCTTTCATGTGTCTATGTCCGTTCAACTGTCTAAATGTCTGTGTGTTTGTCTAATTGTCTACATTATATCTGTGTGTCTCTGTACCCGTTTAACTGTGTGTATGTCTGTGTATTTGTTCGACCGTATAACTGTGTATATATGCTTGTTTGTCTGTAGTCTGTGTCTCTATGACCGTGTAATTGCCTTTATACCTGTCTGTCTGTCTGTCCGTATGACTGTCTACATGTCTGCCTTTCTGTACAGTCGTATAACGATGTATACTTCTCGTATAACTGTCTATGACTGCGTTCTTTATGCCCTCATATTCGTCTATATGTCTGCGTTTTTGCACATTCGTATTATCATCTACACATCTGCGTGTCTACACGTTTGTATAACTGTCTAAATGTCCGTGTGGCTGTATGTCCGTATAACTGTTCATGCCTGCGTGTTAGAATAACCATGTAACTGTTTGTGTATCTGCAAGTCCGTATGTTCGTATAGCTGTCTCTACATTTGCGTGTATGTACACCCGCACGATTGTGTGTGTGTGTGTGTGTGTGTGTGTGTGTGTGTGTGTGTGTGTGTGTGTGTGTGTGTGTGTGTGTGTGTGTGTGTGAGAGAGAGAGAGAGAGAGAGAGAGAGAGAGAGAGAGAGTGTGTGTGTGTGTGTGTGTGTGTGTGTGTGTGTGTGTGTGTGTGTGTGTGTGTGTGTGTGTGTGTGTATCATTGTCCGTACAACTGTCCATATGTCTCTGAGAGAGAGAGAGAGAGAGAGAGAGAGAGAGAGAGAGAGAGAGAGAGAGAGGAGAGAGAGAGAGAGAGAGAGAGAGAGAGAGAGAAACCCTACAAACAATCATACAAAAAAAAAAAAAAAAATCCGCGACCTCACTGAATTCCTCACCTTTTTTGGAAGTCTGAGTTCAGTCTTTGACTAGCAGCATGTACTGGCGAGACACTGAAGGCCAAGAATGTATCTTTTGTTCATAGCCTGCTGCCCAGCAAGTTGAAAAATCAGAGAACCATTCACAAGCCAGCATAATCATACATTGCAAAGCACTACTGCATTTCAAAACTCCACCCAGGAGACCCTTTCGGGAAATCATGCCGGTCCCAAGCCCGGACAAAGGAGGAGGGTTGGGCGTGGGGCCAGCTACCCTGCCCCGTAAAATAAACCACAGCTACAAAAACGCCAACCAAAGATCAGATCGACACCTCAGCCCTGGGAAGGGATGGGTCTTCGACAAGATGTATGACGCCATGTGGTAAGCAGACATAGCAGACATTGGGGATGACTTGGAACCAGCTGGAGAGAACAGCCCAGGAAAGAGGAATGCCTGGAGGTCGTTGGTTGGTGGCCTGTACCGCAGGAGGGTAATAGGCGATGATGATGATGATGACCGCATTTTAACGAATAAAGCATCTAACTCTACTTTCATTTAGTGAACAAATCACTAACACTACTGCTACAGTTATATATTATTATTCAGACCTGTCTTCCTTTTTGCTTATTCGTTTATACATTAACAGAAAGAGAAAGAGAAAAAAACGAACAAGAAAAGCAACAACAACAAACCCCCCCAACCGCCCCCCCCCCCCCCCCCCCCCCCCCCCCCCCCCCCACCCCACACACACACACACAACAACCAACCAACCAACCGGCCAATCAAGCAAAGAAGTAAACGAACAAAAAGGAACCAGTGCCTGGAAAAATCGATGGCTGCATTTGCGATCTGCCCCCTGTGTACAGCGTTATCTGCCAGTAAATGACAAATTACGCCGTAACAGGCGAGTAGATAGACAGAGGGAAAAAAAAAAAATAATAAAGCTCAGAACAAACCCTGAAGGACACCACAGAAGAGGTCAACTGGGTGATATATGACACGTCTCACAGACTCAGACCGGAATCTGTCAGCAACGCCAAAGAGGAAGGCGGGAGAGAGTGTGCCTCTTGATATCAAATGTCTGTTTAAGAAGACTGAGGTAGGGTCGTCAGACGTGTCAAAAAGCGGTGGAAAAGTCAAAAGAGACGTCAAAATCAGGTGTGACAATTCAATCAAAGGACAAGGGGAAGATGGTACTTTAAGAACCCCCATGATAGGACTGGATAACAGCTTGAGAAGAAAAAATGTGAGCATTCCGATGATTGGGATAGTTCTGATTAAAGAAAAAAGCAGCAAAGGAACCAAGAGGACTAGAGATTCGGCCATAACTCTTCACACTGACCAGAGTGTGCTTGCACGCGTGCGCACCAGTGTGTATGTGTAGTAGTAGTAGTAGTAGTAGTAGTAGTAGTTTCATTTAACGTCTTTTCACAAAAAAAACTGTGATTTTGCACGAGAGAGAGAGAGAGAGAGGAGAGAGAGAGAGAGAGAGAGAGAGAGAGAGAGAGGAGAGAGAGAGAGAGAGAGAGAGAGAGAGAGAGAGAGAGAGAAGAACGTGTTTACACATGTGCGTGTGTATGGGTGTGTGCAGGTGTCGGTGTGTACATAAGATCACCCAAAGACCGCCAACATCATATTAGATACCTAATCGGACTATGTCACAAAACAAGAGGTAACTTTAAAAACAAGATCAGTATCAGAAAAACACATCAATCACAGACATGCCTGACAAACATGGTAAGTATGCCCTGAGAGACACACTCTCAGTTAAAACATGACCTTTTGATACGTTTGTTTCGCCACACATCCATTTGTTGAAACATTACATTTAATGCTGAGAACATTTACTTTCAGTCGATAAAATGTTGAAACGTAATTTCCCTGTTGCTTTACCTCCCGAATATGCAGATTGTAGATGCTTTTGACATAATCAATACTGAAAAGTTGACTATTTTGTGTATTAACATAAGAACAAAGGTTTTTCGGACTTTTTTTTTTCTAAAAACAGTTCTAAGCCATTTGTTTTAACATTTGATGACTCTCTTTTAAAGTGAAGGATATATTAAGTTGTGAACAGATTTCAGTTCTGGCACCTTTTTTTTTTTTTTTTTTCGCACATTTGTCAGCGAGTTCATCACCCAAAGATTCCACTGCGTGAAGGAATCTAATAGAAAGGTAAGTCAGTCCTTTCCATATCAAGATATGACAAATGTCCTGTAAAACAAAATCATCTGAATCTGATTGGCAAAACTTTATGGATTGTAAAAACTACTGGCATTGAGTCAGTTAGATACGTCAAGGCCATTAGTATAGTTGTCATTTCAGCAACGAATATCAATCTATATTTTCTAATTGAATATGATTTTTCTATTTTCAGAGATGGAATAACAAAAGCAGACCCAGCTTCTTTATATTGTTACTGACCCATCTGAAAATACTGTAAGATGGTTGGGATATTTGTTTTCCAAATGCATCTTTGATGAATATGATAAGATGTAGGGTTGATGAGCTTTTTTTTTTCGCAGCAGCGTGATCAAGATCGAACTTTGCTCGGTTTCTTTCCCAGTTTGGAATAGCATCTGTATAAGACAATTGCCGGTGATTCAATATTCACATCAGTTTCCTTAGTTAAATTTGCAGTAAAAGAACCAATAGCGGATAATGACGATATCATTTTTGCTCTCTTTGGATAATGGGACTCTGGGTTTATGTATTTTCCCTTTTCATTTACACCGAACATTTCAAAACATAAGCACATGTGAGTGTGTGTGCATGTGTGTTTGAGTTCAAACACACACATGCACACACATGCACATACGTGTGCGCTCACATGCATGCCTGCACCCTTACTGTAGAAATGTCACGCATATTGTTGTCAACTACTCAGTTTACATATCAATTTTTGGAGGCAATGGCCATTATACGGCAGGGAAAAAACCAAACGTGAGGACTACTCTTCAATCAACCTGTCAACCACACTCCCCCAAACGTGACGTTAAAAACCAGCCGTTCAGTCATTTGCGTCACGAAATGACGTGACCTCAGTAACCAGAACAAGACAGACCATCGGAAGAGCAAACAGAAAGCAGAAACTGTCCAAACCCTTCCCCAGGGACAGATGAGATCTTCAAACCGCATCCCGCTCAACCCGACCTCTCATCGGCGTAAAACACCCAATCAGCCAGCCAACGTGTGGCCAGAGTGGCAAGCTGATGGACAGGAAGGGGTCTGTAGCCATGTTGGACATGCGCCGTGTCCTGAACGGAAATGGGCAATACGTCATGGTTGTCGGGGCGGTGATGACGCAGAGCGTGAAAGACGAGCTTGACGGATGACGTCAGCGTTCTTCTCTCTGTCCTCCTCAAAGATGATCGGGGCGGGAGTTCCTGTGGATGGGGTTGAGGACGGGACAGGAGTGGGAGAGCGACGAAGGGCTGTCAGGGTGGCGAGAGAACGAGGGTGTGGGAGAGGGGGGTGAAGGTGGAAAGAGGAATTACAAAGAAGCGACGGTGTTAGAGAGAGAGAGAGAGAGAGAGAGAGAGAGAGAGAGAGAGAGAGAGAGACAGACAGACAGACAGACAGACAGACAGACAGAGAGAAGGTGAAGGAGGATCAACATTTAGGGGTAAAAAATATGTAGGCCGACCCTACTATAAAGTTCCAGTCTTCTTATTCTACAACATTAGCGAATTACAATATATTTGCATAATCTGATAAGGTAGTTACAAAGACATGGGAAGGCAGGGAAAGACAATGCAAGCGCGCACGCGCGTGCGAGAGAGAGAGAGAGAGAGAGAGAGAGAGAGAGAGAGAGAGAGAGAGAGAGAGAGAGAGAGAGAGAGAGAGAGAGAGAGATGTATTTAGTGATTCAAAAGTCTGATGCCTTGTCTTTCTGTTTCTTTTTTTTTTTTTTTCTTTCTTCCTGTCCTTGTCTCAAATCTCTCTCTCTCTTTGAACTTTTATCAATTTTTGTAACATTCTTGTTACAATTCAAAGACTTTGTCCTTTTTATTTTAATTTGTCTCTGTCTCTCTCTCTCTGTCTCTCTCTCTCTCTCTCTCTCGCAAAGTTCACATCACAAGCTGAATATCACGAAAACGAAAATGGAAATCAAACAGTGATGTTATTCAATCCATGAGATGATATTGTCAGGGTGACTCGTGTGTGTGTGTGTGTGTGTGTGTGTGTGTGTGTGTGTGTGTGTGTGTGTGTGTGTGTGTGTGTGTGTTGTGTTGTGTGTGTGTGTGTGTGTGTGTGTGTGTGTGTGTGTGTGTGTAAGTGCGTAAGTGAGTAGTAAGTGCGCGCGCGCGCGCGCGCGCGCGCGTGTGTGTGTGTGTGTGTGTGTGTGTGTGTGTGTGTGTGTGTGTGTGTGTGTGTGTGTGTGTGTGTGTGTGTGTGTGTGTGTGTGTGTGTGTGTGTGTGTGTGTGTGTGTGTGTGTGTGTGTGTAAAGGAGTAAAGAGTTCGAATTAGTTTACTGAGATATGATCATAATGTTCATACATTCCCCTTTGTCTAAAGGGCTTCATTGCTGAAAACATTGATACCTCTGTCTGTCTGTCTGTCTGTCTGTCTGTCTCTCTCTCTCTCTCTCTCTCTCTCTCTCTCTCTCTCTCTCTCTCTCTACAGCACAGCAGTTAAAAGGACCGAGCAGCCCTGACCTTTACTGACCTGCCAGACCATACGATCTGTACAGGTCTGTGGACATGGTGCAAGGCTGACGGCCATCAATTTCCCCCAACGTCAATCTTCTCCATGGATGGATCCATGGAGGACTGGGCACCAAGAGATGGGGGTGGGATGGAGAGGCGAAAGGCCGAACTGACAGCTCCTTTCTTTACCCGCCACTGCCTGGCAGGAATATTTTTGTGAATAGGACACACATGTACTTTTCACTCTGTCCTTTTCTGTCATCAATGGACACAGAGTGCGTTATACTTTCGTCTTGAAAGACATAATAACTCGACCTCACCTTGTTCTCTTTATCTAACCGAAGCCAGAAAGGCGTTCGTTACGTAACCATGAATTTTTGCAGGGAGGCTTGCTACTTATAACTTGATTATCTCCTCCAACCGCCCCATCTCTCCACAAAGTGTTGGAAGTTAAAACAGAATCCATGAATAACAAAAGAAGGAAACTGGCCTGCCTCGCCTCGTGTCCGACCAACCCTTTTTCTGATAAATGGGCTGTCTCCTTTTCCCTCAATTTTTATGGCTCGAGTTAATCCAGGAAGACACGCTGTCGCATGCAAATTCACGAGCGCTAGTTCGATTTTTCATGTCATTCCCGCTTAAAAAAAATTGTGTGTAGAAAATCATTCTCTGGCCTTTCCCCGAAAACAGCAGATAAAAGCAGCCCAAGGGCATCAATTTGCCTATTTGACTCACACGTTATGAATACATGCAACAGGAGGATTAAAGTAAGAGGCTGGGTGGGAAAGGAGAGGGGAATGTAGATACAGTTCCAGAAACACCTGTCGACAAACAAAGAGAAGTGTGAGTAGCAGTTAGTTATAACAGAAGCAGACAACTTTGGAAGTTTTCGCTTCTGAGACGGATTATCTATCATTTCCCTTTAATCTCTCTCTCTCTCTCTCTCTCTCTCTCTCTCTCTCTCTCTCTCTCTCTCTCTCTCAAACTCTCCAATCTTACCCCCACATCGCTACTGCCAGTCCCTTCCCCATCCCTCCTCTCCTCTCCCTTCAGCATGTCCCATGCTTCCTTCACTCACTCTTCTTTTGCCCCAACAGCAGAGGTCGGAACTGTCCTGAGCTAGTTCATTGCTGCCGTCTCTGCTAGTTATGCAATGACCACCTGCATGTCTCTCGAGGATGAAAGTTCATCCCACGGATTTATTTTTATATGTTTCTATATGTACCCCCCAGCCCATCTTTTTATCAACAGGTCTCCTATGCATCCAAAACTTGCAACACCCAACAAACAATATGCCTGACTCTACTGCGTATGATTGCTCTGTCGTAGTTCTGTATTTTGTGATTAATTTCTTAATTTCTCCATTTCTGTTATCAAATGAACTGCTTCTGACCAAATGCTTATGTTTGTTACACATTGGAATATGTTATCTTTTAACATGTCTGTAATTGTTTAAAAATGCAACATTTGTGAATAATCATAATTTCTACGAAAATTTTGCAGTATTTGTTTTAATGCTGAAAAAAATACTGAGTTACAGCTAGGTACGATTCGGCAACCTCTCTTGCACGCGATTTCTGAAAGACCTAAACAACAATTCTTCTCATTGAGCGTAGATCGATGACGCTGATATTTGAGACAGAAACAAGACAGGGGAGACAGAGCGACAGAGATAGAGACAGAGACAGAGAGACAGAGACATACGGACAGACAGGATCTGACAGATCGGCATGTCTTCCAGTATGATTCCTGCAAGTTCAACTGAAATCTAACCCGACGTTCAAAACCGCGAACCTACACAGATACAAGAGGATGCAGAGAGGGGAAGAAGGGAAGGAGATGGAGGAAGGAAGTGGAATGGTGGAGTAGGGTGTGCGTGGACGGAAGAGGAGGGGGGGGGGGGGGGGGCGAGGTGGGGAAGAGATGGTACCGTCTAACTCTTCTGTCACTTTCCTCCCATCACACCCGTTTAACTCTCACACAGTTGTCTGGCACTGTTTTTCTCTCACTAACCCCCCCCCCCCCCCCCCCCCCCTTCCTTCCGTAACTACCACCTTGTACCCCAACATTCACCCACACCACAGCATAATAATTATTAAGATTCCACCTCCACCAATACCGCCCCCCCCTCCCCCCCAAGAAAAGTATACATGCATCTGTTTTTATCTTTTTCTTCGGTGTCTTTTAGCTTCACTTCTCTCTCTATCTCTCTCACAGTCTGTCTGTCTCTCTGTCTCTTTCTGTCCCTGTCTGTCTGTATCTGTGTCTCTGTCTGTCTGTCTGTCTGTCTGTCTGTCTCTCTCTCTCTCTCTCTCTGTCTCTCTCTCTCTTCACCTATACAGCTGCGTGCTCGGAGCGTTGGTTTGCTGAGCTGACGGTCGCGAGTTCTGACCACAAGTGAGGTCGGATTTTGTTCGGGCTTGATAACCCTCTCTGTCCACCCCAGCAGTAAATGGGTACCTGATTGAGTTCAGATAGGGTTAAAGGCTTGAAAACCCTGTCTGTCCACCCAGCAGTAAATGGGTACCTGACTGAGTTCAGGGAGGGTTAAAGGCTTGAAAACCCTGTCTGTCCAATACCCAGCAGTAAATGGGTACCTGATTGAGTTCAAGGGGGGTTAAAGGCTTGAAAACCCTGTCTGTCCAATACCCAGCAGTAAATGGGCACCTGATTGAGTTCAGATAGGGTTAAAGGCTTGAAAACCCTGTCTGTCCAATACCCAGCAGTAAATGGGTACCTGATTGAGTTCAGGGAGGGTTAAAGGCTTGAAAACCCTGTCTGTCCAATACCCAGCAGTAAATGGGCACCTGATTGAGTTCAGAGAGGGTTAAAGGCTTGAAAACCCTGTCTGTCCACCCAGCAGTAAATGGGTACCTGATTGAGTTCAGGGAGGGTTAAAGGCTTGAAAACCCTGTCTGTCCACCCAGCAGTAAATGGGTACCTGATTGAGTTCAGATAGGGGTTAAAGGCTTGAAAACCCTGTCTGTCCCTCCAGCAGTAAATGGGTACCTGATTGAGTTCAGATAGGGTTAAAGGCTTGAAAACCCTGTCTGTCCCTCCAGCAGTAAATGGGTACCTGATTCAGTTCAGGGGGGTTTTAAAGGTGGCGAAAGAAGACGGATGGTCGCCGCCTTCTATCACGCTGTGTCCTTGACACGGTGAACCTCGGACAGTTCACTGCCCTGCAGCCATTAGGGTCAGGAATATTTCACCGTTTTCTTTCACCCTATCACCACCACCTCTATCCCTCTCCACCGAAAAAAACAAACAAACAAAAAAAACACAAAACAAACAAGCTCCCTGCCTTTATTGTTTCATCTGCTCTTTCTTTTGTGTCTTTTAGCTTCAAAAGGTCTCCTCTCTCTCTCTGTGTCTCTCTCCCTCCCTCCCTCCCCCCCTCTCTCTCCCCCCCCCTCCCCCCTCTCTCTCCCCTCCCTCCCTCTCTCTCTCTCTCTCTCTCTGACTCCGGTACTCACATCACTTCACTAAACCACACACCAAGGCCTCGGCTATCAAACTTTGATGGGCAGAGAATACCGGATCAATATCAAAGAAGAGCTTACGAAACTCCAGCAAAGAAAAAAACTCTAGGGAAAACCTGACAGCAGCTCCTTCAGATAAGAACCTCCCTTCTCTCTCAGATAAGTGTTTCAGCCCTGAACTCCTGGCCACTGTGTATTGGTTCATGTACGGCCCGCAACTTCTTTGATCTGGACATTTTCCTTTGCCAGGCCCACAACGTCCTGGATTTTTCCATTTTCTGCCAGTCTTGAGCTTGGGCTGGACTGAACTCAGAAGCTTGTCTCCTGAGTCTTCGAGCATGTTTGGAAACCTAGGTTGTACTCCTCCTCCAAGATGGATTTCTGGAACAGCTTAAGGTTTGCTTGGCAACAATAGAGAACAACGTCACTGTGACCATGTGGGACACCAAGCCATGTCCTTGCGTATTAATTAGTTTTGTCCTTTCTTGACTCCATCGTACAAGACTGCAGACAATCCCCTTACGTACCTGGCGAAAGTTCAAGTTGGATTCGGGTGTTGGAATGTCTAATATGTGTTCAGACATTTACTTCTCAAATCTCATTCAGGTCATTTTCTCCACTTCATGATCTCAACGTGACATTGTCTATGCTGAAAAAGCAGTCTGGTTTATTGGCAGAAATCTTTGTGAGTAGTCTGGGTATAAAGTAGCTGAAATAATGTTTATCTGAATGTGTTAACACATACCAGACAGTAAACACATGCACAAAATATGATACTAATTTAGTCATTTTTCAAATTGTTCAAGCAGCATCGATCAATACATTACCTGCAGTGCTGTTTTTATTATTCATACGAACGTGCCAGTGTAAGTAATTGAGGAATGAAAATACACAAGGTTTACAGTCCACATTATCTATTAATGATAATATTGAGTAATTGGATACAATTCTGTTCTCGTTTTGGTTCCAGGTCAAGATGGCACTCAAGACCCAAAATGCCACCAACCAAGAACTGGTCAGACCGTCCATTTCCTACACAGACCCCAAATCCAAAGTTCACAGTGACCCTCATGACCTTTGGAAGTTGACTGGAACACACGAACGGACGATAGACTGGTTTTCAAATCCGCCCAGACTTGAAGAGTTTCTGTCATTTACCGTTGTCGACTGCAAGGAAGAAACGGTCTAGACCTGATAACAGACATTCCGTTCCTTTAGGACACAGTCATATTGTTCAAAAGGTGAGGTGGGCACCATGGCGCTTGCCCTGCGATGAACCTCCCACCATGGAACATGCTTTTACAGGGTGTTGGGATTAACATCATGTCAGACGTCAGCACATTACAGAAGACTCCATGGAGACCTTATTTGTCAGCCGTTCCACCAGATGTAATTTCTGAGTTTCTGAAAGACATTTTCTTGGACCTAGGGTTCTATGAAATAGAGATCAGTTTCAAGCCACTTTCCTCATGGTTGGAACGAACTTTTTTATTGACATGCTGATGTAGGATCAAATTTGACGTGAAAACTTTAATATGCACCCCCCCCCCCCCCCATCCGCCCATCCTCCTTTCCCCCTGCACTCAGCTGAGTTATAAACACATTAAATCAATGATACTGTTCTGCTAACAAATAACAAACAATATTAGTATGATTTGGGGGGGGGGGGGGGGGGGGGGGGGGAGAGAGAGAGAACTCTCTAATTCTCCAAAATCAGAACATTAAACAAAGTTCCCTCCATGTTTTCTCCGCATCTTTTTTTTTTTTTTCTCTCTCCAAGATATCACTCTGGTCGCCAAATTTTGCCGGAATCAAGGGGGTGCAAGGGTGGGGAGGAGGAGGAGGGTGGGAATCTCTGAACACAAGACACGGCCTAATATCACAACTATTGGACCGAAAATTATCCCGATAACGTGACCCCAGTTTGACCGCAACACGCCCGCTTACCATAGCGAGGTCGAATGGAGCAGATTTGACGTCATCTTGACGTGACAGTCTGGTCTGACTCGGGGTCCATTTTGAAGCAGTTTCCGGCGTGCGGAATATGATCGTGTCAGCTGTAATCCCACAGCTCTCCGCAGGAAGGGGCTTTGTGTTTTCTCTTCTCTAGAGAGGGAGCGCAAGGGGGCGATTATCTGAGGAACGGACGTTCGAAAGAAAGCTTTGTCTCCCTTGCGGACAACCACGAGAGAAAGAAAGATAGACAGCAGAGTGGTACCTGTATTTTGTTTCTATATTGTATATCCAATTTCAGTCCTGGAGTTTTGGTTCGGTCTCTAATCCCCCTTCTTCTCCCCATTGCTTTGCCTTCTCTCCCTTCTCCAGTGTCCTCTCCTTTCTCTATGTCCACATTTGGCTCTCTTTTTAAATACGTATCAATACACAGACACACGCACAAGCACACAGGAGGAGGGGGGGCAGGGAGTGATGGAGGTGGGAAGGGAGGGAGAGAGAGAGGGAGGGAGGGAGAGAGAGGGAGGGAGAGAGAGAGAGACAGACAGACAGAAGACAGACAGACAGAGAGAGGAGAGAGAGAGAGAGAGAGAGAGAGAGAGAGAGAGGGAGGGGGCAGAGAGAGAGAGAGAGACAATGACAATGACAATGGCAATGACAACCTTAATGTCAACAGCCTAAGAGCCTTAATGACATGGGGTCCACTGTCTATGTAGGAAAGAAAGGAAATCATTATTAACGGTGTTGCTACAAACCTCTGTAGCGAAAATTCCTTTATCTACCACATTCATTTCCTAGAATAAGCATAGTTTATACGCTCATTTTCATCTGTATGATTCACACTTAAGAAAACGACTGTCAGACAAAATCAAAACTTCAGACATTAACCAAAGTAGCATTAAACAGCACATAAGTCGTAAACATTGATAGTTTTGTACTCAAGGCAAAAGCTGTCTAATTTTAGACGCTTCGGCAATGAATTTTAGCCAGAGATCTTAAGAGCTCTTCATCATCAATCATTAAGACTTCAGAAACACTTTGTCTGTTTATAAAAGGCGCCTGAAATAATTTACATTTTCTGCGAACTTCATTGTATGCAACACACTTGAAAAGAAAATGATATTCATTTTCCACAGCATTCATGGTACACACCTTACATACGTTATCAGTTTGTAACCCTTGCATAAACCAGACTTTATTTGCATTTAAACCTAAAGTTCTAGTTCTAAATCTAGCGAGCATATCTCTATGCCATTTATGCGTTATAACTAGTAAATACTTTTCTGGTTGCAGGTTGCTGTTAAATTTAAGAAACCAATCATACTTTTCTTTTACCTTCCATCTGTGAGTGCCAGTTTTGCTGAAATATACATATTAGCCTATCTTTCAGTTCCGAAATAAACAAATTATCATCTCCCACTTCCTGACTTACCAAAACTATGCCAAACCCGTTTTCAGTAAGAACAGTTTTTACCTTTGTCACCCAGTTGCACTTTCCTGTTTCATGCTGTTGTAACAGCATCTCATATGCTTGTCGACATAACCTAGTCAATGGTAATTTCAACAGTCTTAGCCAATATCTTATGGATTTCAGTTGGGTGCGTATGTAAAGTGAGTATCTGCCTGCTTCTCCATATACCATTTTGTTTGAGGAATGCAATGGGATATTCATGAAGCGTTTATTGCAAATGTGTGTGAACTTTTTCCATTTGGAAGTTATCAGATAAACCCCACTTCTGCTGCATAAGTCAGCATGGGCTCAATTTGCGAATCGAAAAGTTTCCAAAATATCGACGGTTCAATTGTATTTAGTTTCCTTAATGATCTTAGTATTTGTACCACTCCTTTTTCCCCTTTTTTATACGTTTCTGACCACCCCATATTAAGACTTAATTTAGTTGTAAATATCATTCCTAAATATTTATAATTATTTGTTACTTTTCTTCTTCTTCCCTGTACCACCATTTTTCATGTCTGGACAGATGATCACCCTTCCTGAAAATCATGACATTTGTTTTTTTCAAGATTAATCGTTAACTGCAGTCTGTCCGCTTCCTTTTGCAAAATGCTAAGTTGATTTTGGAGACCAACAACTGTGTCAGAAAGGAGAATAACATCATCTGCAAACAACATCAGAAAGACTTCAACAGCATTTGGAATCATTTGTATACCATGCCTGCCTCCTTTACTAATTTCAATTGCTAATTCATTAATGAAGAATGAAAATAACTGAGGACTCAGTAGGCATCCTTGTTTTACCCCTCGTGGGCAACTGAAAAATTCTGAATACATACCTTTGTCACGGACACAAGACAAGACTGAATCATATATTCCTCTAAGAGCTTTGTACATTTTCCCGTTAATTCCTGATTTTCTCAAAATGTTCCATAAAATATTTCGGTTCACAGAATCAAATGCCTTTTTAAAGTCTACGAAAGCCAAATAAAGTTTACTGTTTTTGTAGAAGATATTTCTGCACCATCGCATATAATGTGAAAATATGGTCCCACAGTACTATAGTTTCTCCTGAAACCTGCCTGTTCTTCTATTATCTTTTCTTCATTTCCAGACCACACAGTTAATCTTCTGTTTAATATGTATGTATATATCTTACTAACAATACTTGTTAAAGCTATTCCTCTGTAATTGTCTGGCATATTTATGTCTCCCTTTTTATAGATTGGAACAATGATTGATTTTGACCATTTTTCTGGGAAAATTCCTTTTCAAAAATAATATTAAACAAAGCTGCAATGAAATCAAGTAGAGCTGAATTTGCATTTTTAAACATTTCGCTAACAATTTTATCTGGCCCGGCACTCTTTCCATGTCCTCTGCTGGCACATAATTCCTCATATCTTCCTCTCTCACTTGCTCACACCCTGTTCTGGCATTCATGTCACCACATACCTTAATATACACATCATCAGTATTTACACACTGTATTACATTTTCTTCAAGTATGTGAATACCATTTTTTAAATGTGTATGATTATATGCTGGTCCTCCTTCAGGAACAATATATAGCAAGAAATGGCAACCATGTCTTTATCAGTATTCAACAAATCTTTTTTTTTTCTAACTGCAATAGCATTATCACATTCCAGTTTTACTTCTTCCACATAATCTGAAAAACATTTTTTAACAAGGAAGAGGACACCACCTGAACTGCGACCTTGGGATGAAAGTTTTTTGCGCGGGAGCACTGAATTTAACATAATTATGGAATATATTGTTCAAATCAAATGAGCTGTTAAGAAAGGTCTCTGTTAAGCACACAAAATCGTACGACGTGACAAATTTAACAAAAGAAACATCATTCAATTTACACGCAAGTTTTCAACATTATAATTTAAAAAAAGAGAAAACCAGATGTTTGACAGTCCGCTTCGCGTCATTTATTGCACGAGCGAAGATTTCTGTCTGTCACAGAGCTCTTCCTACTGTCACTGGCACGCAAATAACCGTGCAAACCTGTTTGACTCTGTGATCTGTTGGGCCCACCTCTCCGTGCAGCACGAGACGGACTGCCACTGTTACTGACGTCACTCAGGCGAGAAATCGACCCTGACCCTGACCCTGCGTCGACACGGTCGCCACGGTGTGCTGCTGGACGCTGATTGGAAGAGCGGTCACGTGACCACCACCAGGGGAATCCCCGTCATGGTTGCGGTCGCCGTGTTTGACCCCTTTCTGCTGCCAGGTGACGCGAGGTTTCCCGGTGATCCCCGGGCATGGAGGGGGCTGGCACGGTTGGCGTGGTCATCGTCGGTGGTGTGTCCGTCGTAGTCACCGTGTGCTCCTCGCAGCTGCCGTCACCTCTGCGTACGTCCTTGGATCAGGCCTCTTGGGTCCAATGGTCATTTGCCCCCTGACGAAGTAGGCTGACTTGCCCTCCCTTCTGGCCTGTGCCGCAATGCCAGCCTGCCTTCGTGTCAAGTCGTTGGCAACACGAACACCTTCTTCTTGTAGCTTCCCCCTGTACTCTTTGTCAGTTAGAATGTTCATTTGTTCTTCCAGTTTTTGAATTTCACGATCATTGGTCTCGGTTCATTATTCCTAGCCCGTCCCACACGATGTGCTCGTACAATATCATCTTCTGTCCATGCCTTGTCCCCC
>JADBJO010000006.1:1417500-1422500 GCA_016801955.1 Conus betulinus | reverse complement strand
TGTCAAGACTGTGCCCATACCTTTATTGGCGAGACAGCAAGACCACTCACCATCCGCTTACAGGAACACCAAAACCGATCTACTTCTGCCATACACGAGCACCTACAAGCCACAGGCCACATTTTCGGCCCCCAAGAAATCAAGATCTTAACTACAAAGCCCTTTCTCACAAAAAGAAAAGTTAAAGAAGCCATCGACCAGACGCCCCAGCCTGAACAGAGATCAAGGCTTTGAACTTCCCCCCATCTACAATCAGATCCTGACAACCGTTCACCCCACACAACAGTTGCCCCACCAGGCCTCGCTGCCACAACAGCAACAGTGAGCTGATGAAGACAGGGCGATCCTATCGAAATATTCTCCAAGTAAGTTATGATTCTAAATCCTTACTACTTTTCCAAAGTTAGAGCAGATCAATAGTACTGAACGGCAATAATCAAGCCAAAAAAGAATCAGTGAACTGACAAGTCTTGCTGTTCCATCAGTTGAAAAATATTCAGAAACTAAGGCAATACAGCGGAGTTCAAAAAAAAAAAAAAAAAAAGCGCGACACGTAGTGGTGATCTGATCCTGCAGTAAAAGCGTCTGGTCAAGTTTGACTCCTGGATGTCTGACTGACGGTTTAAAGCAAGTGTTATCACCACCAACGTTTGCTGACCCACTGTATGCCTGTGTGTCCAGGACGGGGGAAATCGTGATGGTATTGCTTAAGTGCACTAAGTTGATGTATTATTAGTCAGGTAACACACCAAGGTTATCTCTGCACTCATACACGCATATGCACACTCATGCGCCCACCAACATTCACCTCTCTCTGGGAATGGGATGTCACGCATTCGTTCTCTCCTAACACGACTGAGCACAAGAAATACAAATTTCTATGCTACTTATAATCAAACATGAAAATCCAATTACACAAAATGAACAAATCAACACATAAAAGATCAATACTTCCTAATCCCGGGTTATAATAAAATGACTTCTTCTTACCTGACCAGGTTTTCACACACACAACCACGCTTTCACACCACACCACAGTTCTTGAAAAAGTCTCTTCACGTCTTCTTCAGCACTGCTTGATGGTGATCTTGGTTGACTGGCTCCAGGTTTCAGGACTGGGTCTTCGTGGTCGTCTCTGGGATCTCGACGTAGAGATCTTCTTCTTCGTCTCTCTTCACCCACCTCTGGGCTTCAAACTTAAGTTTTCTTCTCTTCCAGCTTGTCTTTGACCCTAAGACCTTGCTGTCTCTTCTACCTCCCAGACCACGTTCTCTCGGCTCTAGTCCTGCCCACCCTTTTCTCTTCTCTCTCCTCTCCTCTGTCTCTCTCTCTCTCTCTCTCTCTCTCTCTCTCGTGGTGGTCTGCTCTTCCTTACACGTTGTTCTCTCTCAGTTTATATAGGGATGGGAACAAAGGATTCCCCTTCGGGCCATGCCTTTGTCCATGCTGCTTCTGAAACCCCCCTGTTCACAAGTACCCTGAATTCTCCATTCGCTACATTCTTCCACACATCAGCAGTTACACACATCCCTACCTAACTGATTAGCAAACAACAACTTGGCACCAGATGGACATCGAAATTCCCGCCGACATCGGGGGTCACTTAACACAATAATTATCCTGGAGAAAAGCTACGACGACCATCCACGCGCATTCAACCAGCCTGACAATAGAACCAAAACAGTGCCCCACGGCAATACCATCTAAACGAGCCCAAGACTCATGCTCTTCAATTGCTGTTTACAAAGCGACCTCAGCTGACCGTGTATGTAGCGCCCACTTGATGCACCGAGGTCCCAGTGGTTACGTCCCTCCCCCCTTTCACTATCGGAAAGGTCCGAACCCCTACTACCTTAGGTGTCAACTATCACCTGCCCACATCGTCCTCCTTGACACAGTTCGACCATGTGCGATGGGCAAGGCACACTGGTTAATGGGTCTATTACCTATTTGTATACTATGAACAACGTCCCTTTGCCTCTAAGCGTTTAATGCCTTTTGTAAGAAGTTTCACGCCCTTGACACAGTGTGATCCGACAGAGAGCGAGACAGCAAGCATCGTTTCTGTTTTGTCAATGTTTTGTATGAGTTTAGTCAGTAATTGCGAAATTAAAGAAAAAATGCAAACGTTTAACAAATACAATGAAAGTGATATAAGAACAACTGATGAGACCAGTATAGGGGTGCTAACCCGCTGCCACAGGTTTAAGACTCGGGCTGTTGTGTAGTTTGCCATACAAAACCACCAGTGTATTCATACATCGATCATTCATACTTCACGTGGCTTGATATTTGTAAACTAATACCGTTCCAGTGATGATTAGAACCACAACTCTTATCCATAAAACTCATCTGTTGCGATACTAAAACCCCAAAAGGCGAGGAAAAAACGAACATTCGTGATCTATTCTGAAACCTGTTTAGATGGCTACCCAACTTAAAAATCATCGATGGACAATTTTCATTTCTGTGAGTGACCATCATTTTTCCCACAGGAGATTTTCCGCGCTGCGATAGTCAGATTTAACCGCACAAGTCAAATCCTCTTCCGGCCTTGTGCTGTGATTTGGTCTGGCATTGGGTCAAGAATTTCTATCACAATAATTAAAAGATTCACGTCCTTAAGACGATTGAAACTTAGCCATGCTGAGAACGCTACGTAATCAGCATAGTTTAACATGAGATAAATATAAAAACAAAGAAAACAAAACTCATAAAAATCCGACCTATTGTCAAACAGCGCAACAGAATGCACGGTCAGTTTATTTTCCCAGTGATTATTTTATCACTGCCGGGTGGCCAGATTTCAACATGAAAATAAGTACGTTATAAACGTGTAACAAGAAAAGGGATTAAAAAAAGGACGACAGCGAAGACGAATAAAATTAAATAAGCAGAGAGAGAGAGAGAGAGAGAGAGAGAGAGAGAGAGAGAGAGAGAGAGAGAGAGAGAGAGACAGAGAGCGAGAGAGAGGCTGACAGAGTGACAGAAAACTGAGAATTAGCAGCACCAAACACCCAGAAGATGGGAATAAGGTTTTACTGAAAAAAGCCTCCGACATCCCCGTGATGAAAGACGAACGTGGCAGGAAGGTCAACCTAAATGGCACGAAAGCACCAATTGCTCCGTCTGCTGAGCTAGCTGATTGCTCAGTCAGTACTTAACATACCACGCGGTTCCTTAAAGGCACAACTGGGTGAGGAGTGTCAGAAATGGTGGTGTATAAACAGAAGGAAACAAAAATAGAACAGAACCAGCCAAAACAGAATCATTAAAGAAAGCACAAAGGTATCACACACACACACACACACACACACACACACACACACATGCGTGAGCACGCTCAAGGGTGCACATGCCTGGTCGAACACGCTGGCGTGCGCTTTGCAGTGCACGCTCTGACAATTATTATTCTTTTTTTCGTCACATCCTCTGCCACCCTCCCTCTCCCTCTGCATTTCCCTTCCTCCCCCCCAAGGCCTTTCTTCTTCCCCCTCCCCCCGCCCCCCGTCTTGCACACAGTGATGTATGTGTGTGTTTCAGTTCACACCCCTCCATGCCTGGCGTCACGTCCACCTCTTCTCTCTGTCTGCTTACCGATTGATACCCCCATCTCCCTCCCCATCTCAGTCTTTCCATCTCCACTCCGGCCTCCGGCTTCCTCTCCCCCCCCCCCCCCCCCCCCCCCCCATTTTTGTCTTTCTTATCTACCCTTCCCCTTTTTCACATTCCTCTCTCTCTCTCTCTCTTGCTTTTCTATATTATCATTACCCTCTTCATCAGTCCTTCCATGCTCTTTTCCTCCCAATATCGTCTCTTTTACCTTCTTCGTTCACATCCCCCTCCCCCTCCCCCTCACTCCTCTCTCTCTCTCTCTCTCTCTCTCTCTCTCCAGCACTCCTCTCTCTCTCCCGTCTCTCTTAGTCAACATAAAACGATCCTTTGCTTCTCCCTCCCCTCCCCTGTCTTAGCGCAACCAAAAACGATCGCTTTGTGCCTTTCACCTCCCCCCCCCCCCCCCCCCCCCCCCCCCCCTCTCTCTCTCTCTCTCTCTGTGCACGCCAACTAAAACTCCGTCTCTCTGTTTGCACCTTCTCACTGTTCTGACATCATCCCTGTCAAGGCCCCAGACAGGAGAGGCCGCGGGGTCACGGCAAGGTCACGACACCACATGGATTTTTGCTGTTTTTTTTTTTTTTCGCCTTTTTCTTACCAGCACTTTCCTCAAAGATTTCAAAGTTAAACAAAAACAAAAAAAAACAAACAAAAACAACAACAACGACAACAGCAACGACAACAACAACAACAACAACAACAACAACAACACACACACACACACACACACACACACACACACACACACACACACACACACACACACACACATGTAGATGTCAACTATGTTTGGAAGTGTGAAGTGATGGATTTATTTTAACTCTATTTCATTGGAACGAACGCATTTACACACGAGGCCTCAGGTTTGAATCCCATCTGAAAGACTTAGGACTAGAAACAGCACAGATGTGACGTAAACTCTGTCCAGAAAATCCCATCTGACATGTTTGTCTATGGAAAGGACTGACTTCAAGACCCTTGAATCTATGAGAAAAAAAAAACAAAAAAAAAAAAAAAAACAAAAAAACTTTCATCCACCTTGTATATGATGAAATCCTTCTTCTTCTTCTGTTTGTCCCTGTCTAATTCCCCTCTTTCTCCTTCTCCTCCAATTATTTTTGTTCTTCCGTACTTCTACTTGTTATTGTCGTTTACTGTTATTGTTTCTTTTTCCCTATTCTTCCTTCCTCCTTCTACTGCTTTACTTCTTTCTTGCTTGCTTTCTATTTCTTCCTTCCTTCTTCTTTCCTTCCTTCCGTTCCCCTTCTCGATGGCAGGTGAACTGTGAGATCCACTGTGGGTGACTTTTTTCAGATGCTACAGTCTTTGATTCCTTCATGAGGTAGCCACATTCTGTATTCAGAGAGCATCACAGTTGGGACTGT
>JADBJO010000006.1:1397500-1410000 GCA_016801955.1 Conus betulinus | reverse complement strand
TTAAGTCTCCAAATGTATTTACTCAGTTCTGTTTGGTTTTTTATATTTTTTCTTTTTTTAAAAGACTGCTTATGATTTGCGTATCTGGTTTTGAAGTGGTTTTCAGTAATCCCTATATATGTTTCTTTTTCATTTTCTGATGTTACCGTAGCTTGGTATACAATGTTGTTGTGTAAGACATTTGTTGCTTAAGGGGCACTGTTCTTTTTTTTTTAGCACAGTTGCAAGATGTCCTTTTGTCACCCTTCTTTGTTGTGTTGCTTTTCATTTTGTTAGATGAGTCAATTATGTTCTTAAGGTTGGGCATACATGAGTATGATAGTTTAATGCAGTTTTTTGTTGAATATTTTAAATAGTTTGTGTTCTTTTGGGAATGATGTTGTCAAGATTTAAAGAATTCCTTTCCTACATTTGTTTTTACTTTTCCGTCATATGGAGGTTGTACCATATGATTCCTTTTCCTGTTTTCCTTATTTCTGCTCGTATTGTTGTCTGGGCTGTATTGTAGTTTGTAATTATAACCACTTTTTGTGTAATGCTTCTTGGTATTCTATTGCTGCATTATTGAAGACTTCTTCATTACATGACAGGTTGGATAGTCGCTTGTTTATACCATTGGGTATTGTTTTTAGTATGGATGGTGGGTGGTTGCTTTTTATATTTACGTAGATTGGTGTGTCATTGGGTTTTTTTTATATGGTTTGTACACGTGGTCATTGAGGTCTAATGTTATATCTAGGTAGTTCACTACCTTTTTGTTTGCTTCTATTGTGATTTTTTTAAGTTGTGGTTTTTGAAGATTTTACATAATTCTTTTTTCTTGTTTTCAATAGTTCTTGGATTATTGTTTAATGCGGCGAGGCCGTCATATCTGTACAGACCGACTTGTCTTCCAAGTTGTTTCTGGATGTGGATAGCATGAATAGTCCGACTAGTTCACATGTTGACATTTCAAGTGATCGCTCCCTGCGATTTCCATTTAACTGAATCCAGACAGGTGTACGAAACTGTAAATTCTCGGTGGGTGGCTTTCCACTTACAACTAATGATCAGCTCTGACAATTCTCGTCTTCAGCTCCTTTTGTCTTGAAGCCTGAGAGTCTTCGGCACGTGAGCCGTCCGTTGGACACACACACACACACACACACACACACACACACACACACACACACACACGCACGCACACACACACACACACACACACACACGCACACACACACACACACACAAGCACACACACACACACACACACACACACACACACGCATACACGCACGCACTCAGGCACACGCATACATGCATATAATGCACACACACACAAATGCGCTTGTACACACACATAGGCCGTGCCCACACATCCATACACACACATGTGCACATTCACTACACACACATACAATGATAAAATGGCACAACCAATGTTAGGGAGGCACTCCAGGTCTGACCATCGCACTGGACTAATGCCTAAGTCAGACATCTGCTAAGCCGTAGCCACGACCCTCTTCTTACATTCTCTCCTCTTAGTTGTCAATTCATTTACCCATCAGCTTTAAATCATGCGCAGTGTGGTTTGAAAACCTAGCAGATGTGGTGTCGCGTATATGGACTAGTCCGCACGCAGTGACGCCTCCTTGGTGAAGCTGAAACTGAAACTGATCTGCTCTGACTGCCCCCCCCCCCCCCCCACCCCCCCATCCCCTCTCTCTCTCTCTCTCTCTCCATAAAATGTTGGAAAATGAGAAATTTCATGACCAAGAAGGGAAACAGGCGTGCTGCGCATCATGTCAGACTGACCCTTTTTCTGATTTATGGGCTGTCTCCGTTTTCTTTTTTTTCTTCTTCTTTTTTTTTTTTTTTTTTTTCTTAATTCAATGTTTGTTGTTCAAATCAATCCCGAAAGGCACGTCCTCGCATGCAAATTCACGTATGTTACATTTTCATGTCACTCCCCCTTAATAAAAAAAAAAAAAGTACATGTATGTACAAAATCGTCCTCTGATTTTCTCCTCCAAATAGCGCACTTAAACGGAACAAGAGAGGCAATTCTAAAAACAGCTGACCACAAACACAGAAAGCGCTGGTCCATTCAGCGGTCAGCACTAGCAGCAGTAGACGACATAACAGGTCATCGATTCAGAGAATGTGAGCTGATCAGTATTTCTTCAGTGCCTGAAAAAGCAGTCACCCCCACCCTTCCCCTTTACTCCCCTCTATCTCTGCCTCACCTTTAAATTCACTTCACGTTGTCATTGCCATGCACCTTCCCCACGCCAGCTCCGCTCACCACTCCTGGACTCAGGTCTTCTTGTGCCCCAACAGCAGCCGTCAGAACTGTCCTGGCCTTGGTTAGTGCCGCTGTCTCTGCCAGTTATGTGCGCCTTTAGGTGAAAAGTTCATCTTGCAGATCTATTTCTATTAGTTTATCTCTGTTCTTGTTTTAAGTGACAGGTCTTCTATATATTCAAAGCATACAGAAACAGACAACCAGATAAAATAAGAGATGCAGACAGATGAATAAACCAAAATAAATCTTCATTAAAAAAAAAATCAGAACACACAGGTCTTTCCTCTCATCAAACAAGAGTTTTTCCCCACGTGTCTCTTTTACCAAGATATCTACTAGGTCGCAGCCTTTTTGCCGGAATAGAAAAAAAAAAAATGTTTGAGTTTAAGACATGTACTCTTGACCGAAAATCATCCCAATAACGAGTCTCCCATCAGGCCGAACACGCCTGCGTTCTAAAGCGAGGTGGAACGGAGCAGAATTGACGTCACATTGGCGTGACAATCTGCTGTAGCTTGGGGTCCGTTTTGAAGCAGTTTCCGGGTAGCAGAATATGATCGTGTCAGTTCTAATCCGACAGCTCTCCGCAGGAAGGGGCTTTGTGTTTTTTTTTTTTTCTCCTGGGAGCGAGGGCAAAAGGGCGTTTATTTTATGGAAAGTAAAAAAAAATAAAAAAAAAAAAAAAAAAAGGGGGGGGGGGGGGGGGGGGGAGGGGGGCGGGGGAATGGGGGCGAAACAGTCGGTATACTTTTCCTTTGTAAAATAATGATATTATCACTTTGGAACTTTCAGATCTCGCTACTCTCTTAGCTCCAGTGCTACCTCTCCCCGTCTCCGTTATTCTTTTCCTCGCTTTTTTTCATCCGGCCCTTGCCCCGTTAAGGGACTAAGTATGACTAGCGACTAAGACTTACAAAACATTTACAAAACACACATATCTTCATAACATTAAAAAGTTCATCCATTATAGGTAAGGCGTAGATGACTTTAAAAGGAGAGAGAGAGAGAGAGAGAGAGAGAGAGAGAGAGAGAGAGAGAGAGAGAGAGAGAGAGAGAGAGAGATTGAAACAACAACAAAAGAGTAAAGATTACAAAGAAGAAAGGAGTCAACACACACAGATATAGAATAAGTGATCCTCTTATCGAAGGAGAGAGAGAGAGAGAGAGAGAGAGAGAGAGAGAGAGAGAGAGAGAGAGAGAGAGAGAGAGAGAGAGAGAGAGAGAGAGAGCATTCCTTTTGTAAAAAAAAAAAAAAAAAAAAAAAAAAAAAAAAAAAAAAAAAAAAAATAATATAATATAACATACAACAAACTGCTAAGGATAATAATTTAGACAACTACAATGCATCAATAATAACAACATTTTTTTTGTGTGTTATAAGGCAAAACGAGAACGAACGGTACTACAATCAGTTATCAGTAAGCAGCAATGAATGCCTAGCATCAATAATCATAACACTTTTTCATGAGGTTTGTTGTGTGTGTGTGTGTGTGTGTGTGTGTGTGTGTGTGTGTGTGTGTGTGTGTGTGTGAGTGAGAGAGAGAGAGAGAGAGAGAGAGAGAGAGAGAGAGAGAGAGAGAGAGAGCATTAAATTTACTTTCCCCTTTCATCTTTTTATGTTTTTCTTCCTTACTATTCACACACTACCCAAGACTATAATCATTAATTAGCGACAATCCATCGAAACGCAGCCGTAATTAACGAAGAGAGAGAGAGAGAGAGAGAGAGAGAGAGAGAGAGAGAGAGAGAGAGAGAGAGAGAGAGAGAGATTCCATTTTTCTATCCAGAATAAAGAACAATACATCAATATGATCAACAGTAATCCGGACACACATTTTACCTTTGCAGTTATAGCGCTCGAAGAAATCAAGGTATTAAGACATCAATCAATTAGTGACAATGCACCAATAAAACCAGCGACCACAACAGTCATTCATCATGATATATTTCAATTCAATCATTAATAAAACGGATAGTAACCATATCTCTCATTTATCATTATCTGGTTTTAAAAAAAAACATCAGTGGAAAGGAAACGGCGTATCCGTTTAATATGCAGCAAAACAGAGGGTGTGCCCGGTATGTGTATTTTGTCCCCCTAATAGCAATGGTCTGCTGTGAAATGTGTAATTAGTTTTTCCCTGAAGGATTCTGCAATTTGAGTACATCGGAGATGTAGTGGAAGTGAATTCCAAGCCACGCTACCTGAGTAAGTTAAGCCTGATTTAAATAGATCTATTCTCGGTGTGGGAACCTGGAATTTGGTTGAATCCCTAGGGTTTATGCTAAATTTAGACTGAAGAGTTTGAGGTGCTAAACCCGCTGCAATTTTTTGCATTAGTAGACATTTGTTGACAGCGAACATTTCTTTTAATGGAAGAGCCCCCCTTTAGTATAATCCCCTTCACTAAGACTAGATGATTTTAATAGGACTGCTTTAAGCGCTCTTTTGTAGACACTCGTAAGAGGTTTCATGGCATTAGCACTAGCAGAATCAAATAGTGTTGAACAATAATTGATTGAAGAGAGAACATGTGCGTGAAGGAACAATTTCCTGGCATGAAGGTTTAAGAAATGCTTAATCCTGCACAGCTGATATGTTTGTCTGGATATTGATTTACATAAACTGCGAAGGTGAGAAGACCAAGAAAGATTATTATCAACATATACTCCTAGAACTCGATGGCTATCCACCACTTCAATTTCCTGATTATTGATAAAAACAGATGGAGGCTGTGTGTTATGTTTTTTGTCTTCTCTGCCTTGTTGTTATCAGCATTATTTTTGTTTTGTTAGGATTCAATGACATGTGATTTACATTGCACCAATTACTTAAGATATTTGCATTCTTCTGTAATGAAGTGAAAACAGCTTCCAGGCTGGAGCTACTTGTATGGACAGTTGTATCATCACAAAAGAGTTCACATGAATCCTCAATATAAAGAGGGAGATCATTTATATAAACTGAGAACAGCAACGGACCTAACACAGAACCCTGAGGTACGCCATGTTGGATAGGTAGCTTCTCTGATAAGTTGTTGTTGACACAAACGATTTGTTGACGGTCTTCTAGGAAAGATGATATCAGTTGTAAGGTATTTCCTGTTATACCATATAATAAAAGCTTCCTGCATAACAGTTTGTGGTCAATTACATCAAAAGCCTTTGCAAAATCAACAAACAGTGCACCACAATATTTATTCTCATTAACACTGGCTAGCCATTGATACTAGGTTTGTAAGCGCTGTATGACAAGAATGATTTTTCTGAATCCTGATTGATTGATTTTATTTAGTAGGTTGGAGGAGTCAAAATGGTGGCAAAGATGTTTATTTTATGTGTTTTTCCAAGGGCTTGGACAGAACTGGCAAAATGGATATTGGTCTGTAGTTTCGATGGCTCAGATTTGTCTCCAGATTTGAAAATGGGTATTACTTTTGCAACTTTGAACTGAGCGGGAAAGTGACATTTATCAATGCATAAATTGTAAATATAGGTAAGAGTTTCACACATATAACAGGTGCTGATAGTTTCAGTAGTATTTTTCCATCAATCCCGTCCAGTCCGCGGCTTCCTGTCTGCTTTAATTGGCATAAAGCTTGGCAAACATCACTAACTGTCATAGGCGGAACAGGTGTTGCTGAACGAGTGTTCTTAGCATTACAAAATGTTTTTAATTTTTTTGTAATTCATTTGAGTCGGTATTCTTTTCTTTGACAATGTGTTCTGCAACTGTTGTAAAGTGTTGGTTGAGTTCATTGGTGTTATGCTGGTAATGGGACTTGTCTTTGACTGAGAGAAGTTTTATTCGTAAGTTCATTTTTATTGCTTGCCATATGGACTTCGAATTTTGTTTGTTGGCTACAAGTTCACGAAAAAATTTCATTTTTGCTGTCCGTTTGAGTGAGTTGACTTTATTACGTTGCCTTTTAAATCCATCCGACTTCCCTTCTGCTTCAAGGAGATCGTCGCGTAAGAAACAAGCAGCTTGTATTTCATCAGTCATCCACTTTGGTTGTGCACTATGTTTAACTCGACGCGTTTTGAATGGCGCATGCTTGTCATAAACAGAATTAAACGTGTGTAGCCAGTACTCTAGCGCTTTCTCTCTGATCAGTGTAGTTATAAAACATTAATAAAGGGGGGAATTTCGTGAGGTCAGTAAGAAAGGTATCTTCGTGGAAGTGTCCAAAAGATCTGTAAGTGATGTATTTGTGGCCAGTTTTAGGAATTTTGATTCCCCTTCTTTTCCACGTAATACATACTGGAAAGTGGTCGCTGCATCCATTCAAAGGCACACATTTCTCTATGACGTTTTGTGGTTCAGAAAGATAGATGTGGTCAATTAATGTTTTGCTAGTGAGTGTTACTCTGGTTGGCATGTCTATGATTTGAGATAAGTTGTATGAGGTAGTCCTATCTGACCATGATGTTTGGCCCTTCAATAGATCAATGTTGAAATCACCTAAAATATTAATTCTGTGGCATCAAGCGATGCTGCATCCATCATGGCTGTAAACTTGTCCATCCAACCAGCATTTTCGGCTGGGTTTCGATATACAAATCCTATTTTGATGGGTTTTGTTCTCTTTAACTTGATTACTAACCAAACTGCTTCAATTCCAAAACTTTCAAGATGATACAAACGTTGGGCATTTAATGTTTCATGAACGTAAAGTAATATGCCTGTAGATTTTGATTCGGTGGGATCTCTGCGTACAATATTGTAGCCAGAGATTAAGACAGCGGCATCAGGGACATTATCTGAAAGTCTTGATTCACTGAAGCCAAATATATGGAAGGGTTTGTCTTGATTGTACAGTATAGTGGGAAACCTCCTGTAACTTGTTTTGTATATGGTTTATATTAAGATGTCCAATACGTAGTCCGTCTTCCTGTGGCCAATTTGAAGATGATTGCACCATTTGTGTAACTAAGAAAATATAGCAAGGATACACGTGAATACAAACTCAATGTGTCCGTATGGCATACACACACACAACTATCTTCAATTCAAAAGGATAATGAATATGAGAAACAAGCAAGTCAAAACCACAAACAAGTGTGATACAACACACTTACACACCAAAAATCCAACAATGCTCAATGAAAAAGGATAATGAATATGAAAAAGCAGTCCACATTGGCTGATGCATATAGTTCAAAGTCTGCACTTTCCCTCCAGGCTGCAATGGAAGGTGGACATCCAACACGAAAAACTGACCATCCCCTGAATGGACACAAGAAACTGCTGAACTGGCCACACTACTGTTGTCATGTTGCACATGACTTGAGACAGAGGACTGGGGACACCCACGACTGTTCACGTGCGTCCATCACCATATCCCTCCCACCTCCCACCCTGGAATTTTCATTGTTTTTCTCGAAAAAGTGACAAATATCGTGAAAGTAAAGACAATCATTCAAAAGAGCCGCATAGTACATAAAAGTGGTATCAACACAATCGACGAGGCCACTGTGGGAACACTTTCGTGCCACAAGAAGTTTTAAGCACTGGGTGTTGTATAGTTTGTCATACAACACTCTACTATATTCGAACGTTGATCCGTAATTGAAGTAGCTCCATACTTGTAAGTTTATATAGTTCCGACGAACCTGAGAACCACTTCCTACTTCTAAAGTCCTTCTCTAGAATTCGTCCATTTTGAAATGAAATCAAAGTTGTCAATAAAAAAAACGGACGTTCGTCCGAGATTCTGGAACTTGTTTGGATGGTGATCCAACTTGAGAATTATCATTGGAAAAAAAAAATCACTCTAATAAGCGATCATAGTGTCGCTACAAGACTTTCTTTTTAACTGCAATAATCAGATTTACGTGTGCAGACCTAACGCCTACACCTTCATATGGTGTAATTTGGTCTGGCATCGAGTCATACCATTTTTAACACAGTAATTTCAACATTGACGCTTTTACGGTGGATCAGACTATGCAGCAGTGAGAGCACCAGCCGTTAATGTCAGTTCATCAGGATCAGTTTTACAAAACAAAACAGTAACAGCTGTTTTTTTTTTTTCTAAAGCAAAAAAAAAAAAAACAATCTTACGTCAACATTCCCTGCCCCCACTCCCTGACACTGGTAACTTGCGCGACAGAATGGACGACTGGTATTTTTTCCCAGGGGATATAACTCTTTGCCTCGTTATAAAATAAGAAAAATTAGCACGTTGTAAATTATAACAAGAGAAAGCAGTGTAGAGACTTGCTGGAATAAAGGCAGTTGAAAGGGCCACCAAGGCAAAACACACACACACACACACACACACACACACACACACACACACACACACACACACACACACACACACACACACACAGTGGCGACTGTAAAGACAAATCAAAAATACAATGGGCTGAATTTAAAAGAATGGGCAGACTGAAAGAGAGCCAAGAAAAGAACATTATCAGCTCCAGATGGCCAGACGACGGAACTACAGTCTGTAGTGAAGAGCCCCCCAGTATTTCCACGAGGATAGATGAAGAGAAGAGGAAAGCGAGCCAGTCTGACACGACAACACACTATTGCGATGTCCATTGCCGGCTGATGGGTCTGTTAGCATACCACACACCGTGCTGCTCTCTCTCCCAGAAACCACTGGGTCAGGAGAGTCAGCAATTACCTTTTTGCACAAGAAAACCGAACGAAAACGGGCAGACACTGCGTCTGTAACCCCCCCCCCCCCCCCCCCCCCCCCCCATTCCCATTCCCCTCGTCTCTTGTCTCGGTGCCAGATAAAACGATCGCTCTGTACCTGTCAGCTTCCCCTCTGTGCACACCATCCTCTCTCTCTCTCTCTCTCTCTCTCTCTCTCTCCCCCCCCCCCCCCTCTCTCTCTCTCATCATAAAGTTCTCCCTGTTCTAGGATCATCCCTGTCAAAGCCCCAGACAGGAGAAGAGGGGTCAGGCAAGGTCACGGCATGACATTAACGGGGTCACGGCAAGGTCACGGCATGACATTAACCTTTTTTTTCTTTCTTTTCCTCGCCCTTTTTTTTTTTCATAATCAGTTTCCGCAGAGACTTCACATTAAAAAAAATGACCACATAAGTAAATGGCAAGAGTGGTTCCAAGCGTGTTGAAGTAAAGAATGTATTCAATTCTATTTTAATAAGATGCATGCATGTACACACAGGATCTCAGCTTAAATCTGACACGAAGGACTTGAAACCATGGAGACGTGAACTCTGGCCAGAACATCCTGTCTGAACTGTCTGTCTTAAGTATGCAGGGAGGTCAGTTCTGTACAGAAAATCCCCTCTGACCTGTCTGTCTTAAGTAAGTATGCAGGGAGGTCAGTTCTGCACAGAAAATCCCCTCTGACCTGTCTGTCTTAAGTAAGTATGCAGGGAGGTCAGTTCTGTACAGAAAATCCCCTCTGACCTGTCTGTCTTAAGTAAGTATGCAGGGAGGTCAGTTCTGTACAGAAAATCCCCTCTGACCTGTCTGTCTTAAGTAAGTATGCAGGGAGGTCAGTTCTGTACAGAAAATCCCCTCTGACCTGTCTGTCTTAAGTAAGTATGCAGAGAGGTCAATTCTGTGCAGAAAATCCCCTTTGACCTGTCCATCTGTAGTGGGAACCGACCCTACGACCCTTGGATCAAGGTGAAAATGAACAAAGGACAACAAAAGGCCTTATTTCTCCTCCTCCAGTTCTTCTTCTCTTCAACCTCTTCTCTTTTTCCGCCCCCCACCTCCTCCTACAACTACTGCTACTACTACTGTCTCGCTCGCTTTCTGCTTCTTTCTTTCTCTGTCTTCCATCCCTTTCTTTCCCCCTCTCCAATAGGTACTCATGTAAGAGATTCCACCCACGGGTTTCTTTTATTTTCAGATGCCACATTTTTTAAAGTCCTCCGTTCATGAAGGCACATTCCAATTTCGGGGACGATTTCACTTCACGGTTGGCTGGTACGGTCTCTATCTTATGAGGATCATCCCAACACCCACATACAGCGTGCGTGCGTGCGTGCGTTAGTGCACGCGCGCGCTCGTGTGAGTGTGTGTGTGTGTGTGTGTGTGTGTGTGTGTGTGTGTGCGTGCGTGCGTGTGTGTGCGTGTGCGTGCGTGCGTGCGTGCGTGCGTCCGCGCGCGCGCGAAGTCTAAAAAGAACACAGACGACCTTGTTTCGACAGACAAGACAAGACAGAGAGAGAGAGAGAGGAGAGAGGGGAGGGCAAGAGAGAGAGAGAGAGAGAGAGAGAGAGAGAGAGAGCGAGACAGACAGAGAGAGAAGAGAGAGAGAGAGAGAAAGTCTAAAAGGAACACAGACGACCTTGCTTCTTGACAGACAAAACAGGAGAGAGAGAGAGAGAGAGAGAGAGAGAGAGAGAGAGAGAGAGAGAGAGAGAGAGAGAGAGAGAGAGGAGAGAGAGAGAGAGAGAGAGAGAGAAGAGAGAGAGAGAGAACAAAAGAGAAAAGCTACAACCAAAAAAATATCATAACAGAGGCTGATTTTTTTCTTTCAGATTTCGGTGAAGAATTGCCGGAAGAGGTTTAACCCACACACTGATCTTCACTCCCTAGCAATCGAACTGAAGACCAAATCATTGGAATGAAGTTAATGAGAAATAGAACACCGAAAGAAAAAACAGAATGATTCCAATCCATACACAGCTGCAGCACAAATCTCATCATCAATAAGGAAAAGCAACTGCTACGTCACACACACACACACACACACACACACACACACACACACACACACACACACACACACACACACACATAGTAACTACACACAAGGGAACAAATCTACATATATCAAGAATCAAAACTAAAACGCTACAGAAAAAAAACCCACTCTGTCCCGCAAACGATTGGGAAAGAAAGGGTCGAAGATGGATAATAATGCCCACTTGTCTCTTAAACACAGCAAGGATTGCCTCTTTTCACGGGGTTTATGGGTCATGCCACACTTTGTTGTTCTGCGGATTATTATCATTCTTGTTGTTATGTTTACTTAACTGAAGTCGTTTCTCTGATAAGAGCAGACAACTCTTCTTTCAGCAACGTCAGTGTTCACGCAGTTTGCCATCCACTTAACCCTTTCAGTGCGACCCTAATTGTAATGCACCTTTGACACTGTGCCATGTCACATTTACATGTCAGGCTCTAAGCGCTGCAGGATTTAAGAATTTTCTTTCAGTCTTTGTTCATGGAATGAAGAATGCAAACTTTGAAGACACGCGCATGTTTCATTTTCATGTAAAAAGTAGCGTGAGAACAGCTCCCGAAATGAGCAACTTACCAGCAATTTCGTTAGTTAGGCAAGGCGTAAAACTGAGTTTGGCACTGACAAAAAAAAAAGGCATGCTGGATTCCATAACAGCTGGGGCGGAAACAGTTGATCATTTGAAGCCACGCTTGTGGCCCCCTCACAGTCTGGAGAGCCATGTAGGTTTGTTTTTTTTTTAAACTGTCTGTTGTTGTTGTTTGTTGATTTTCAGTCAAAATTCGTGGCGTCTGTTTGGCGTATGGGGGAAGGGGGGAGAGAGAGGGAGGGAAGGAAGGGAGATGTATCTGTCTATGAATTTACTATCTATCTACTTTACATGTTGTTACACACACACACACACACACACACACACACACACACACACACACACACACACACACACACACACACACACACACACACACACAAATAATGAAATGAAAAAAAAAACTCTTACGTTGAAATTGATATTGACAATGACAAAATTAAAAAAAAAAAATCAATATTCATAAAAAGGGCTTTCAGGCAAATGTCACATACAAAGGACATCATCTCAGATTTCTGCAAAGAGAGCAGGCTAAAATCTTTTTTAGTATCTAAATGAAAACAAAATATGAGCATTTTTTGTAACCTCAAATGCAGTTTAAATCTGTAATAAATTTTGCTTTAAAAGTGTCACATCTAAATCTATACGTCAAAGGGGTTATAGATTTCACATAAGAGAGAGAGAGAGAGAGAGAGAGAGAGAGAGAGAGAGAGAGAGAGAGAGAGAGAGAGAGAGAGAGAGAGAGAGAGAGAGCGGTGAGGGTGGAGAGGGTAAAGAAAGGAAACAATAAATTAACATCACTGAATTTTCCATTTTATAGCCGTTAGTAACGGTTACTCTGGTAAACATCGGGCATCATCCATGACCAATAATGAAAATACCCACACATTTTCAGAAAGGTCGGCCAAGTTCTTTCTGAGATATTCCATAAAGA
>JADBJO010000006.1:1385000-1387500 GCA_016801955.1 Conus betulinus | reverse complement strand
ACCAGTTGCAGGCACGGGTTTTGATATACTTTATCATACAACACCATACTAATGCAAATGTCGATGACCCGTGACTCCTGTAGCTATGTACACCTACATTTACATTGTTCCCATGAACATGAGAACCAATTTCTGTTCCGTATTTCCTCTATAGAATTATTCCGTTTTGAAATGAAAACTAACACTGGGCGAAGAGAAACGGAGATTCGTCCGAAGGTCTAGCACTAAATGGCGACCAGAACATAAGAATAATCAACGGAAAAAATTGTCCAATAGGATAAGCGACCGTAGTTTTGCAACAAGACATTTTTTTTTACATCACAATAATCAGATATACACACACGCAAACCTAACACCTAGTCTTTCGTATGCTGTGATTTGGTCTGGCATCGTGTCATGCCTTATCTAACACGGTAATTTCACCACTGACGTCTTTAAGGCGGTTCAGCCTAAGCTGCTGTGAGAGTGCCAGGCATTTATTTCACTCAGTTCATTTTGATCAGATGACAAAGAATGCGAAAAAGTATAAACTGATATCTTTTCAATGCAAAAACAACAACGAACAAAAAACAAACAAAAAAACAAACAAACAAACAAACAAAAAAGAAAATAATAAAGAAATGAAAAAAAAAAACTACGTCAGAACTATGTATCACAGTCAAATTGCACTATAGAATGGACAGCTGGTGTTCATTCCAGGGGAAAATAACTCTTACAATCTCGTTACAAAAGTATAGAAACCAGTATGTTGTGAATTATAACAAGAGAAAGCAGTTGAGAGACTCGTCAGAATAGAGGCAGCTGAAAGGGCCAGCTGAGCAGAAAACAACAGTCGAGGACTGTGAAGACGGGCTGAAACCAAAACGGGCCGAGTCTTCATAAAGGCAGAGTGAAAGAGGGAGACAAACAAGAGGAAATTACCAACACCAAATTTTCGGACGAACAGGAAGACAGTTTGTTCTTCAAGAAACCCCAGCACCTTTATGAACACAGATCAGGAGAGAGGAGGAAGTGCCAGACTCACATGACAACTCCAGCCGTGACGTCCACTGAGCTGGCTGACCGGTCCGATGGCATTCACTGACCATCTGTCCTTATCACCCCACTGAGAGAGGAGCGTCAGAAGCGGTCATCTGCACAAGAAACGACACAGAAACAGATAAGGACCATACGAGAGAAAACAGTTATCAAACCAACGACAAGAGATCTCTCTCTCTCTCTCTCTCTCACGCACGCACTCACGCTCTCACTCTCTCTCTCTCTCTCTCACACACACGCACGCACGCACGCACACACACACAGTTTCGCAGGGGTGTGCAGGCAAGGTCAAACATATGCTGCGCGTGCATGCACATTCATGCACACAGAATAAGCTTGCACAATTATCCCATTTTGGGCACATCCCCACCCAATGTAACTCCTCTGAAATGCACCCCCCAACCTCCCCATCCTCCCCCCCCCCCCCCCCCCACACTACCTCTCCTTTCCCCCCATACGCATAGTTAAAGGCATAGTCAGTTGCGCATGATTTAAGTTCAAGTATGCACATACCCTCATACTCACTGTTTCTTCCCTGTTCTTGCCAGCTCATAAGCTATCTCCCTACTCCCCCCCCACCCCCCCCCCCCCCCCCCCCTCTTCATGCCCATCTCCTCATTAGCCTCCAGCCGAACCCTCATCCACCACACACCACACCTCTCTCCATCTGTCTGGTCTCTCCCCCTCTCACTCTTTCACATTTTTTTTTTTACTCTATCATCCACTCTCTGTCTGTCTTTCTGTTCAAACATCATATTCACCTCACTCCCCCCCCCCCCCCCCCTTCACAGTTTGCATCTTTCTCTCTACCCCTACCTTCTTTCCCAATGTCCCCCCCTCTCTCTCTCTCTCTCTCTCTCTCTCTCTCTCTCTCTCTCTCTCTCTCTCTCTCTCTCTCCTCTCTCTTCCTCTGTTCCCTTTCTCTGTGTTTGATTCTCTAACCACCTCCTGCCTCCCTGTCTGAACTCCACATACATGTGAACTCTAACAGAAAATCCCCTTCCACCTCCCTGTCTGAACTCTACACACATGTGAACTCTCTACAGAAAATCCCCTCCTACCTGCCCGTCTGAACTCTACGAACATATGAACTCTAAAAAAAACCCCCCCCACTTGTCTGTCTGAACTCTACATACATGTGAACTCTAACAGAAATCTCTCCAACCTGCCTGTCTGAACTCTACACACATGTGAACTCTAAGACATATGTGAACTCTGAACAGAAAATCCCCTCTGACCTGCCTGTCTGAACTCCACACAGATGTGAACTCTGCCAGAAAAATCCCCTCCTACCTGTCTGTCGCAAGCAGGGACTGACTCCACCACCCTTTGGATCAAAAATAAAAGGAAAGAAAAAAAGAAAAGAAAACAAAACGAAAACAAAAACAACTTCGACCATTTTATGTGTTCTTCATTCTTGCTCCCCTCCGTTTTTCTTTTTTGTCTCCCTTTTCTCGTCCTC
>JADBJO010000006.1:1370000-1375000 GCA_016801955.1 Conus betulinus | reverse complement strand
AACACTATGATTCAGGAACAGGAAGAGGACTAATTATGATGATAACCGACATTTACAGCGCTTAATATTGTATACGTCCCCCAAGCGCTTACAACACAAAAAAAAGAAATAAAAAGGATTTTGAAAAATCCACAAAGCAAACGGCACAAGCACTAAAATGCATTATCCAGTCATGCAATGAATTCACACCCCCAGTCCTAACCCCACTCACTGAGAGAGAGAGAGAGAGAGAGAGAGAGAGAGAGAGAGAGAGAGAGAGATGGTAAGGGGGGGGGGAAAAGGACATCAATCAGGATGTGAAGAGATGAGCTTTAAAGAGAAGATCTGAAGGATGACAGAAGATCGTGACAGTGGGGTGAGAGAGAGGGAGTTTGTTTCATGAGGCTGGGGGCCTGCAAAGAAGATCAACACTGAACGTCATAATCCTCCACAGTCTTCATGTTTTCATTTTTTTCTCTATTTCTTTCCTTAGACTTTCTTTTTTTCTTTGTTTTCTTCTTTGCCCCATCTGATTTCCAGCCCTTTTGGTTCTTTCCAGATCTGACGTCCCAGATCAATGGATTATCACGAGTGTCTGTCTCCATGTTCTTGCCTCTGCTATGGAATCTTACGTTGGCACCTACGTCCGTTGGTTTGTTCGTGTGTTTGTCTGTCAGCACAATCACCCTCAGACAACGGAACCGATTTGGAACCAAAACTTAGTAGAATGATGGACTGGGATCCCAGGAGGAGCCCCATTGAATGTGGACTGGTGGTAGGCTCCATGTCGGGAGCATTTCCACTTCCCTTCATCAAACTTCCTGCCATTTTCCCCACCGACCATGAACACTGTTAACTTACTGTTTACAAATGTGACACCCATCTATGAACTGATTTGATTTTTTTTTTATATAGAATAATGGAATATTATACCTTCCCCCACTACTGAATATACGTTGATGTTTCACATTGTCATTATCCTACTTAAAAAGCAAACGCAAAACCGAAAACAAAAGAAACCAAGGGAAGCAACTTCCTCAGTATCTTTCTATTCTTACTTCCCTTGGTGGTAAACGAATTGACTTTCTTACAAAACATTTCAAACAACAAAAAACAAAAACAAACAAACAAAAAAACACCCTCTGGTAAACCAATGCCTGCCTACGATCATTTTTGATGTGTGTGTGTGTGTGTGTGTGTGTGTGTGTGTGTGTGTGTGTGTGTGTGTGTGTGTGTGTGTGTGTGTGACGATCGATACATTATTTTTTTGTTTGTTTGTTTTTTGCTTGACATTTTTGGCATAGATGCAGATGGCAAAGCTGATTTACGATGGATTCGACCTTGGCAGATACAGGCTTTACCGAGCGCCTTTCTGGTTTCATTATGTTGCTTGGGTGTGTTTCCTGAGAGACACAGAGAGAGAGAGAGAGAGAGAGAGAGAGAGAGAGAGAGAGAGAGAGAGAGAGAGAGAGAGAGAGAGAGAGAGAGAGAGAGAGAGAGTCACTCACAGCGATGTGATGTGTCTTTTCTTTTAACCTTCCTTTCCTTATATATTCTTTGTTTTCCACTTCTTTCGTTTTTTTACGTCTTCTAAACTCTTACCTTATTTCATCCTCTCTCTCAGCTCTCTCTCTCTCTCTCTCTCTCTCTCTCTCTCTCTCTCTCTCTCTCTCTCTCTCTCTCTCTCTCGTTTTGTCTTTCTTTTCTTTCTCAATACATTTTTTTTCATATTTATAGTGTTTTCATTTAAAATAAATGAACTTGTCGTTCTTTTCATTTAGAATTAAAACAAAAATAAACTCAAACTTGACCTTTTAAAACTTTTTTGAAACTTGAAATCAAAGAACTTGTCCTTTTCGCTGAAATGTACTTTGTCTGTCTATCTGTCTGTCTGTCTGTCTGTCTGTCTGTCTGTCTCTCTCTCTCTCTCTCTCTCTCTCTCTCTGTCTCTCTCTCTCTCTCTCTCTCTCTCTCTCTCAGAAGCTAGCACTCTCTCTCTCTCTCTCTCTAAGAGAACCTAGCAGCCTCTGACTCTCTCTATTTAGCACAGCAGATAGTGACCTAGCTTCCTGGTCAATCTATGTGCAGGTCTGTAGACAAAGCGCAAGGCTGATAGTGATTCCTTCCTTTTCAATCTTCTCCATGGTGGTCAAGGGGGGGGGGGGGGGGGGGGGGGGGGGGGCGGATCGGGCTGGGGGCAGATTTACTGCTCTTTTAATTGCCCGCCTCTGCCTGGTCTGTGTTTCTAGGTGAATAGGCCACACACACATTTTCATGGCTTTGCCTTTTGTCTGTGTCAGAGATGATCGCCGATTTTAAAGTAAGTCATACTTTTGTCTCCTTGGACTGACCATACTTTGTTCTTTTCATCTAACCAACGCAAACAAGATGTTTTCCATGAAACTATGATTCTTGGACGGCGGCTTGCTTCCTATAACTGATGAGATCTTCCACAAAATTTTGAAAAAAAAAATATCATGAATATTGAAGAATCAAATTGGCGTGCTTCATATCAAGTCAGATTGATCTTTTCCTGATTAATAGGCCGTCTCTTTTCCCCTTTTATCACTTTCTTTTTCTTCTGTGAATTAATCCAGAAAGGCAAGTCCTCGCATGCAAATTCACGTGCGCCTGTTACAGCTTTCATGTCGCTCCCGCTCTAAGAAAAAGTAAGCGTACGTACAGAATCATCCTTTGGCCTTTTGCTCTAAACGTCACATCAAAGTAGAAATAAGCGAGGCGACTTGCCTGTTTGAATCACGTGCTATGCCGTAGTAGGATGAAAAGCACAGTGTGGGCATGGAAGAACAGCAGGATGCAGATAACGACACCTGACCACAGACGCAGAAAGTGCAGGCCTATGTAGCGGTCAGTACTAGCAGTAGCAGATGATATTTGTTCTCGATTTAGAGAATGTACATTGACCAGTTATTTCTTCAGTGGCCTACAAAGCTGTCGCCCCATCCTTCCCTTTCCCGCCCCTTCTCGCTATTTCTCATTTCACTTCACTTTGCTACGGCACGTCCCTTCCCCCACCCCATCAGTCCTCGACTCGCTTTTTTTTTGTACCCCAGCAGCAGCGGTCTGAACTGTCTTGACTCTGATTAGTGCTTCAATCTTTGCTAATTTTGAAACGGCCATGTGCGACCCTCTACGTGAAAACTTCCTGTCAGAGATCTGTTTCTATCAGTTTGCCTGCGCTCAGGGTTTCTTTTTTTTGTGACACAGGTCTTCTGTGTATTCAAAACATGCAGGGACAGACAGACAGACAGACAGACAGACAGACAGACAAAACAGGAGATGGAGAACGACATTATGACAAAAGGAATTCTGATATCCCAAAATCAGAGCACACAACTCCTTCCTTTTTAGGAAACAAGGTCTCCTCGGCGTCTCTTTACAAAAACATCTGTCGAGTCGCCAACTTTTTGCCAAAATCACGAGAAAAAAAAAAACAACAAAAAAAAAAAACCCCCCCAACCCTCTGAGCACAAGAAGCGCACGATTGACCGAAAATTATCCCAATAACCAGACCCCCGTCAGGCCGCAACACGCCCGCATTCCAAAGCGAGGTCGAATGGAGGCAGATTTGACGTCACAGTGACGTGACCAGTTTGCCTGACTCGGCGTCCATTTTTCAGCCGTTTCCCGCCTGCTCAGCATGATGGTGTCAGCTTTAATCTCACAGCTCACGGCAGGAAGGTACGTTGTGTTTCCTCCCAAGGGAGAGAAGGCAAAGGGGCCATCGTCAGAGAGACGAACTTTTTCAAATATGCTTTATGTCCCTTGCGGAAAACAAAGAAAGAAAGGAGGGTGGGAGCTTTACTATAGCTGTATTTTGTACCAAAAATCTAAACCTAGGTATTTCAACTTTCACTCCCCTCCCCCCTTCCCTACCCCCTCCATCCATTATCCTCTTCCTCTCTAACCTTATTTCGTCCTCTTGTTAAACACGCGTACACATACACACGCGCATGTGTGTGTGTATGTGTGTGTGTGTATGTGCGTACGTGCGCGCGCGCGCGTGTGTATGTGTGTGTGTGTATATACGCATGTGCGCGCATTCCCTTCAGTTCATCCTGCAGGTGCAGCACAGGACGGACACTATAAAACTGCTGAACTGACCCACATTGCCTCTATCCTGTTGCACATGACTGAAGGCAGAGGGCCCTGAAGACCCCTGATGACGTGTCCGCCACAACACCGCTCACACATCCTGCCCTATAACCTTCATTGTTTCTGTTTAAAGGTCACTGATATTGTGGAAGTAAAGACAAAATGTCACTAATGCTGTGAAAGCAAAGAAAAAAACGTTAAAGGTTCATAAATACAAGTAAAGTACTATCAAAACAATGACGTCAGTATCTGAACACTATCTCTAGGCACGGGCTGTGCTAAATAGTTTGCCCCACAGCTCGCTGCTGTATTCAGACGTCGATGATGAATTCGCTCCTCTCTGTCTTCATCTTTACCACTACCACTACCTCCTTTCCCAGTATCCGCACTCTGCTTCGTCTGTTCTCTTCCTCAGCGTCCAACTCTCTACCCCTCCCCACCCCCACCCTCCCACCCCCTACCCTCTTTTCCGCTTCCGCTCTCTTTTCTTCGTGTAACATAAACCGATCGCCTTGCACCTTTCACCTTCCCCTCTGTGAATTCCAACTACAGCTCCGTTTCTCAGTTCACAAGCTTTCATAGTTTTGAGATTATCCCTGTCAAGGCCCCAGGACGGGGCCGGAATAGCCTAGTGGTAGAGCGCCGGACTCGTAATCTTGGGGGTGCGGGTTCGAATCTCCGCCGGGCCGTTTCGATACAGGGGGATTTTTCCCTCTCGGAGTTAACATTGGTTCTGATTCCATTTCCCCATACAGTCCTTCGAATAAGACCATAAACCGAGGTTCCGTGTGTGAACGCACGCACAACATCTTTGCACACACGTAAAATCCATCACCAACTTTCGGAAGAGAAGGCCAGTTTGGCCGTTGGTATGGATGACACGTTACACATAGCATGCACCTTCC
>JADBJO010000006.1:1362500-1365000 GCA_016801955.1 Conus betulinus | reverse complement strand
CAAGGACGATAATCTTTTCGCCATAAATAATAAGGCATAACTGGCTCAATTAGAAAGATCTTTACAAGCAGAAGCGAAACTCAAACGCGTACTAAAAAGTATGCCCAAATATTCATAAGCAAGAACCGCTGATATTGTAACTGAATCGTACATCAATCTTTCCCTGGTAGCCAAGTATCCACCTTTACGAAATACGATGATATTGCTTTTTGTTCACATTAATTTTCAATTGAAGCGATGCAGCAGCACTTCGCAAATTATCAAGCAGGTTCTACAAGCCAATAACATTTTCTGATAACAAGATAACATCATGAGCCAGCAGCAGAATAAATGGTTCAAAGGCATCAGAGAGAAAAGCTGGATCATGTCCTCCTTTTTTAACAACTTCCACAACCAGTGCATCTATGAAAAGTGAGAACAGTACAGGGGTGAATACGTTACCCTTCTTTACACGTATGTACAGTCAATAAAATTTGTCAGTTTAGCGCCACATCTAACTCTGCATTTAACATTATTGCACATACTTCTGATACACTTGAAAAGTTTACCTGTTATACCATTCTTGACTGAAATAGGCCATCGCTAATTGCGGTTTATGGAATCGAACGCTTTTTCAAAATCTACAAAGGCTACATATAATTTGCGGTTGTAGGAAAACTGTTTCTCTATGAAGGCTGTGAGGGTAATTATGTATCAACTGTTGAACAATTTTTTTTAAAAATCAGCTTAATGTTCACCAGTAACGTTATTTTCTTTCATCCATTCCTGTAATCTGCCAGAGAGAAAGAGAGAGAGAGAGAGAGAGAGAGAGAGAGAGAGAGACAGAGACAGAGAGAGACAGAGACAGAGAGAGACAGAGACAGAGACAGAGACACAGAGAGAGGGGGGGGGAGGGAGAGTATGCCATGTGTGTGAGTGCACATATGTGCGTGCATTCACCTGTGCATGCGCACACACGCATGTTACGTACGCGTGTGTACACGTGCGGGAAAAAACCCAAATGTGAGGACTACTCTTCAATCATCTGTAAACCACACTCTCCTCCAAACATGACGTCAAAAAGAGCCGTTCAATCATTTGCGTCACCAAATCAGGTGACCTCAGTAACCAGAACAAGACAGAGACAGTCGGAAGAGCAAACAGAAAACTGGACCCCCCCCCCCCCCCCCCCCCCCCCCCCCCCCCCCCCCCCTCAGCTGGACAGATGAGCTCTTCAAACCGCATCCCGCTCAACCCAACCTCTCACCGGCGTAAAACACCCGATCAGCCAGCCAGCCAACGTGTGCCAGAGTGGCAAGCTGATGGACAGGAAGGGGTCTGTAGCCATGTTGGACATGCGCCGTGTCCTGAACGGAAATGGGCAATACGTCACGGCTGTCGGGGCGGTGATGACGCAGAGCGTGAAAGACGAGCTTGACGGATGACGTCAGCGTTCTTCTCTCTGTCCTCCTCAAAGATGATCGGGGTGGCAAGTTTCTGAGGATGGGGTTGAGGGCGGGATAGGGGTGGGAGGAGACAAAGGATATCGGGGTAAAAGAAGAACAAAGATGCGAGAGAGTGGTGGAAGGGCAAAATGGTGGTGGGGAGGGAATACAAAGCAGCGAGGGTGTTAGACGCATGAGAGAGAGAGAGAGAGAGAGAGAGAGAGAGAGAGAGAGAGAGAGAGAGAGGAGAGAGAGAGGAGAGAAGAAGAGAGAAGAAGAAGAAGAAAGGAGGAGGATTTTCAAACGTTTAAGGATGGAAAAATGTAGGTTGACCCCCATTATCGCAATCCAGTGTTTTTAGTCTACAACATTAAGCGCGATACAATTTTGTTGGGTTATCAGATCAACCACAATGTTGAAATACAGACATGGTTCGAGAGGAGAGGGGGGAGGGGTGCACAGAGAGAGAGAGAGAGAGAGAGAGAGAGAGAGAGAGAGAGAGAGAGGAGAGAGAGAGAGAGGGAGGGACGGGAAGGGAAGAGCAAGGACGGATTTCCGCTCAAAACAGGAGGAAGACAGGAAGGGATCATCGTGGTCGGCCGGGCTATCACCCACCGTGACGGAAGAACAGGCGGAGAGGGGATGCGCGTTTCTTGCAACCTTTCAGACTTGCAATCCTTCCTGTGTTCCCAGGCTCTCTTTTCTTCTCTGCATTCTCCGTCAAAGCCCTTTCGGCTTTTTGTTCAGAGCTGACGAAGCAGATCAAAGGACCATCATGTGGCTGTCCCCCCATGGTTTTTGTCTCCCCTGTGGACATTCCGTTTGCACCTACATCAGTCGCTTTGTCAGTGTGTCCGTCAGCAAGATCCCCCACCACCTTCCGCCCACCCCTCCCAACCCCTCAAACTACCGAATCGATTTTTTTTTTTTCTTTAGCAAAAACGTGGTAGAAAGATGAAATGTGACCGCGAGGATGAACCCATTAAATGTTGGTATGGATCAGTGGTAAGATCCGCATCAAAAGAATCCTTTCCACAAACCTGACCACCTTTCTCCCCCACCGACCTCGACCCCGA
>JADBJO010000006.1:1350000-1352500 GCA_016801955.1 Conus betulinus | reverse complement strand
GGTACGGGTAGGGTGTGGGGGGCGGGCGGGAGGAGGAATGGAGCTAATTAACTGTATAAGTTAAAGTGACAGACACACCTTGAGCACTTTTGCTGTCACTAGAGTCAGGAAACACCTTCCTGACTAGGGAACAAGTCGATCGGTCGTTGACAGGGACAGATTTGCATCAGCCACCAGCCTACACATCATGATCATCATCTCGGCGTTTGTCACCTGCTGCTTCAGGCCCCCCTCCCCCCTCCCCCCACTAGACTTCGCCTCGGCCTTTTTTCAATGCTTGTACAATTGAAGGTGCTCCTTTCATCACTTTTGATAGTTTTTTTTTTCATGCGATTTTGACGAAACATGCTCTATACAATCGTTGCGCCCTCCACGAGCACACACTAGAACCCGTTTCGCACAAAGTGCACCACACGAAAGCTGGACCTTTTTTGAGCTTCGGACTAAGCACTTCCAAGTTTACGTGGTCTGCATTCAGACCTTCTTTTCAACATCTCGCTCTTCATCACTCTCGGGAACGCGTAATTTCGCTGGTGGGCGGCATTCTCTTAGTGAATATCTGCGTAAGTCGCTGACAATCAAAGATGGCCGACCTGTGTAAGCGAACTAGGGATAATAACTCGCGTCTTCAAACAGGAAAATAGTACTTAATTTTTTTTTTTTTTTTTTTTTTTTTTTGGAGGGGGAGGGGGTTGTTTGTTCTGTAGCCAATGTTGCCGATTTTCGTATTTTTGTCGTCCTCGGCGTATTATCGTATTTTCCAGTCAAATTTCATAAAATACGCTAATCAATCGAAGGGTAGACAGGTCTGTAATTAGCCAGAGCCTGCACTTTTTTTTCAGCCGCATTCTTCTGAGCATTTTTTTTCCTAGGATTTTTTTTCCCTTTCCTATTCTGCCGGATACGATTCCCTCCACCCACTCATCTACACCCACCCCTGCTTGTCCCACAGCGTTTTCTTCCACGTGCAGATTAGCGCGCGCGCGACCGCGCACGCGCAGACGACGCTGGTGACCGCGAACGCACGTGCCGCCGATACGGGCATGCGCAGCAGAGTGGGGAGGGGGGGGGGGGGGGGGGGGGGCGGGCGGGGGGGGGATAAAAAAAAGTAAATGGAGGGGCCCTTATTTTGTCCATCAGTTGTGTGTGTTTGGCGTGGGTTAGGAGCTGTGATTGTTGTCAAGTCGTCTGCCCTGCCTTGATTTAAGCGTCAGTTTGCTGCCTTGGATGCTGCCACTTTTGACTTTCTCCCCCCTGGAGTTTGTAACGTCTGTTGACCGGGTCTCTACCCAAACCAAAAAAAAATCGCACGAAAAGCCTTGGACGGTACTCTGCCTCTTTTTTTTGTGTGTGTGGTGGATTTGTGCGCTTTGACAAAGGTCGTGTCCATTCGTGTAAATTCGAAGACACTGCTGTCACAGACTTTTGCAGGCCATGCAGTATCTGCTGACTCAATAGTCAGTCGATCTGCAAAAGAGTGAACAGAGGAGGTGAGGGCTGTCTCGTTTTGTTTGTAAGAAATGAAATGCCACCTGCACCAGTGAAACATTCGGATGTTCCGTACAAGACCACACTAGCCCCCCCCCAACAATAATAACAACTACAAATAAACAAACACAGAAAATCACGCAGCGAGTCCGAACTTACAATACTCTACAATTCACTCATGAAATAACTAACTAAAGACTTCATTCGAGACAGGAGAAGAAAATTCCAACACTGGTGAAGGTAACATGTACAGACACAGTTTCTCTACGCAGAGAAGTGTAAAAAAAAAAAAAGAATAAGAACGGAACAATCAGAAGAACGCGAAACACAGAGAGAGAGAGAGAGAGAGAGAGAGAGAGAGAGAGAGAGAGAGAGAGAGAATACGCGAATATACGAATATTTGTTTAGATTTAAGGCCATGGCCCCATATGAAGGGGAGGGGGGGGGGGGGGGGGGGGCATTACACAATCATACAATGCAACTAATGCCTAAGACATTACCCATTATAAACTATCTACAGCAATAATGAAAATATACAAAATCGAATACAGTTAATGCACAACAGTACGCAGGGTTTTTTTTTGTGCTTCATATATAAACATAGCCAGACTGCAGATAATGCTTTCTTTTCTTGACGACAACAGTCATATTACCTTGTGTGTGTGTGTGTGTGTGTGTGTGTGTGTGTGTGTGTGTGTGTGTGTGTGTGTGTGAGGAGAGAGAGAGAGAGAGAGAGAGAGAGAGAGAGTGAGTGAGTGAGAGGGAGGGAGGGGAGGGACAGAGAGAGACAGGGAGAGAGAGAGAGAGATTGAGAGAGAGAGAGAGAGAGAGAGAGAGAGAGAGAGAGAGAGAGAGAGAGAGTGAGGAGAGAGAGAGAGAATATCAAAGCATAGAATATTGCCTCTGCCACCAGGAGCAGCGCGGGGCACCCCGACCGTCCCCTTTCAGACAGCCAGCCACGCACCTGAAGTCCCAGTAGGTAAACCCAACAGCCCCACCCTCTGCGGACAGT
>JADBJO010000006.1:1322500-1335000 GCA_016801955.1 Conus betulinus | reverse complement strand
TGAGGAGGAGAAGAGAGGAGCGAGAGGGGCGAAGAGAGGGAGGAGATGAGAAGCGCAAGAGATGGGGGAAGGGAGGACGGAGAGAGAGGAAATAGAAGAGAGATGAAGAGAAGGGGGAGGAGAGAGAATGCGGCCGGAGACGGGGAGGGAGAGAGAGAGGCGAGGGAGGAGAGAGAGGAGTGGAGGGAGGAGGAGGATTGGGGAGGGAGAGAGGAGAGAGAGAGACAGAAGGAGAGAGAGGAGAGGGGTGAGAGAGCGGAGAGAGGAGAGAGAGAGGGGGGGAGAGAGAGTGAGGAGAGGGGAGGAAGAGGAGGATGGGAGGGAGAGAGCGAAGCCAGAGTGGAGAGGAAGAGAAGGGAGAGGGAGAGAGGAGCGGAGGAGAAAGAGAGGAGGAGGAGGCGGGAAGGGGGGAGGAGGAAGGAGAGAGAGAGGTGAGAGGTGGGGAGGAGAGACGAGAAGAGGGCTGGGGAGAGAGAGAGAGAGGAGCGAGGAGAGAGAGGGGGAAGAGAGAGGAGAGGAGAAGAGAAGGACGGCGAGGAGGAGAGAGAAAGAATAGAGAGGAATGCTAGTGGAGAGGGAGAGAGACGGGGAGAGACGAGAAGAGAGAGGAAAGGATGAGGAGAGAGAGGGGGGATAGACGAGAGGAGGGGAGAGAGAGGAGAAGAGGGAAAGAGAGAGAGAGGAGAGAAGTGAGGGGAGGGAGAAAAGGAAAGAGGGAGAAAGGAGGAGAGAGAGGAGGGAGAGACGGAGAGGGGAGAAGTGAGAGAGAGGGAGATGAGGATGAGAAGAGGAGGAGGGAGGGAAGAAGAGACGGAGAGGGAGGGCGTAGGGGGAGAGGCAGAGCGGGAGGAGCGAGCGAACGGAGGAGAGATAGGAGGGAGGAGGGGAGAGAGACGAGAGAGGGAAAAGAGAGGAGGAGAAGGGGACGAGAAGAGGGAGGGAAGAGGTGAGAGAGAGAGAATCGACGAGGATCACCAGAGACAGGAAAAAATGAAAGAAAAAAGAAGGAGAGAGGAGAGAGAGGGAGATAGACCCGAGGAGAGAGGGAAATGATGAGAGAGAGAGGAGAGAGAGAGAGGAGAAAGAGAGGCGGTGAGAGGATAGAGAGAGAGAGAGAGGACAGAAGACAGACAGACACAACAGAGACCCGACGACCCACCACCCGAGACCACGAGAGAGAGGCCCCCCACACCCACCCCACCACACCCACCCCACACACCCCCCCCCACCCCCCCGACCACCGACACCGAGCCCCGACCCCCACCCCCCGAGATCCCCGAGGAGAGAGGAGACCCCCCCGAGCACCCGAGAGGAGAGAGAGAGATAAAGAATGTGGGAATACTTAGCTGTGTTCCGAAGCGGCAGCAGGACAGTGACAAAACTGTCCCTCGTTTCCCCATGCGGCCTGCTTATTCAAACTGAGGAGGACACAAACACACGAACACACCCAGTCATACACACACACAACACAAAAAACGAAAGCATCGTTGTTGAGGGCATTCTTGTTGCACGCGAGATCACTTGGTGGAGCAAACGGAAGTCGTCCACAACAAGATCAAACAGAACGTTTCACTTTCAGCTTAGCCACTGGGTTGTAAACTGTACGTGTTGCCAAGAAATCAAAATGCACACCCCTCCAAATTTGCCGAGGACACACACACACACACACACACACACACACACACACACACACACACACACACACACATACACGCACGCACGCACGCACGCACACACACACGCAAACAACACACACACACACACACACACACACACACACACACGCACGCGCACGCATACACACACAGACACAAACACACACACGCGCGCGCGCGCATACACACACACACGCGCGCGCGCACGCGCACACACACACACACACAAAACACACACACAAAATCCAATGAACTCTACGACTCTCTCAAAGAGGAGGGTGCAGGAGACGTGGCTATGGGCCAGCCCATATTGTGAAGTATGCATCAGCTTTACACGGTCATCTTCTGTGATTCATGACCTAGATTACCGTAATTCTCTTCTAGCTGGCTGTCTGAACCATCTCACTCATCAGTCACAGAAAGTACAGGATAATAATGCCGGTCTGCTTTTCAGGAACTTCAGTTCTACTCAAGTTGTTACTCTCCTGCATTCTCTTCACTGGCCTTCCTGTTCGAAAACGAATGGATTACAGACTGTCTTCGCTCTGTTTTTAAATCTCTGAATAGTCCAGCTCCATCACGTCTTTCCGATCGTCTCTAGCTGTACGCTCCGTTAGTGTTCTTCTGCTGGTACTCATCTTCTTCAGATCCCTCGTTTCCATAGCCAGGAGCGTCGGAGAGAGTTCTTTCCCTGTTCAAGCATCCTCTGCTTGGCGCAGACTTCCTGCCCCTCTCTGCACCTCGCGCACACGTGGGCGTCCCTTAGTGTGTGTGTGTGTGTGTGTGTGTGTGTGTGTGTGTGTGTGTGTGTGTGTGTGTGTGTGTGTGTGTGTGTGTGTACTAGTTCTAAGAGCTTTGAAAGCGCTTAGGACTGTTTACTGATTAAGCATAATAAATATCCTGTGGTGGTAGTAGCAGTGGTATATTTTCGTTAAATGTGCATCTTGTCTTTAATAGATTTATGCTATACGTATGTAGAGCTATTCACACTTCTTATTGTGATGATAGTAGTAGTAATAGTAGCAGTAGTATAGTTTTCGTTAAATGTGCATCTTGTCTTTAATAGATTATACATATATAGAGCTATTCACACTTCTTATTGTGATGATAGTAGTAGTAATAGTAGCAGTAGTATAGTTTTCGTTAAATGTGCATCTTGTCTTTAGTACATTTATACTATACATATGTAGAGCTATTCACACTTCTTATTGTGATGGTAGTGGTAGTAGTAATAGTAGCAGTAGTATAGTTTTCGTTAAATGTGCATCTTGTCTTTAATACATTTATACTATACATATGTAGACCTATTCACACTTCTTATTGTGATGATAGTATAGTAGTAATAGTAGCAGTAGTATAGTTTTCGTTAAATGTGTATCTTGTCTTGAATAGATTTATACTACACATATGTAGAGCTATTCACACTTCCTATTGTCAAGCACCCCGCCACCCTTTTGAAAAAATATCCGTTTGCAATGCTTCTTTTAGGTTTACGTAACGAAAAAGTCATAATTAACCCATGTAATTATATATTTTTGTTCAGCTGACAGAAAGGCTGAAAACTGACTCGGAGGGTTTGGGGGTATGAACTGCTGAAAGGAGAAATAAAATCATAGTGTCAACATGTTGAGTTCTTAAAGCTGCCATCACTTTCAGCACGACCCAGTTGACCGTTTTTCTTGATCTCTTCCTCTCTCTCTCTCTCTCTCTCTCTCTCTCTCTCTCTCTCTCTCTCTCTCTCTCTCTCCCCCTCCCTCTCTCTCCCTCTCTCTTTCATGCGTGTGCACAGTTTTCATTTTCTTTACATTTTCCCTTCGTCTTCCCGACTTACCATTGATCTGAGGACGGACTGCGCATCAACGTTCCCATGTATTCAGAATCAGCCCCCATGGAGATTTCACGTCCACATACAGTCATGGGGATATCGCAGAGGGGAGAGACAACCATCCCATGAGAGTGAGGGAAGAGGATCCGTCTTACATTACACACACTCACAACCAGAACGACAACAGGTAAGGAGGTGCAGAGTCTCCAGCCGCCGTGCCAAAGTTGTCAACGTCGCGGACGCTCGACTAGGAAGTCGTGGATTCCATTCCCGTCAGAGCCAATCATTTCTGCCCCGGCCGGCTCTTACCCAGAGCTGAGTTTGTTTTGGGCTCCGCTGAAAAGACTGGGATCACACCTTCGACTGAATGGATGCGTCCCTGAGAGTGATGGTTACATTTCCTGACTAGCACTGCAGGTGTCTGTATCTCTCGGGCCCCGTCGATGCTGGGGTATATAATGAAAGTAAAGGTCGAGTGCTATAAATTTCCTGACCAACACTGCAGGTGTCTGTATCTCTCGGGCCTGGTCCATGCAGGGACATATAATGAAAGTAAAAACGTAGAGTGTGCTATAAATATCCTGACCAACACTGCAGGTGTCTGTATCTCTCGGGCCTGGTCCATGCAGGGACATATAATGAAAGTAAACGTAGAGTGCTATAAATGTCTTGACCAACACTGCAGGTGTCTGTATCTCTCGGGCCTGGTCCATGCCGGGACATATAATGAAAGTAAGCGTAGAGTGCTACAAATTCCCTGACCAACACTGCAGGTGTCTGTATCTCTCGGGCCTGGTCCATGCAGGGACATATAATGAAAGTAAACGTAGAGTGCTATAAATGTCCTGACCAACACTACAAGTGTCTGTATCTCTCGGACCTGGTCCATGCAGGGACACATAATGAAAGTAAACGTCGAGTGCTATAATTTCCTGACCAACACTACAGGTGTCTGTATCTCTCGGGCCTGGTCCATGCAGGGACATATAATGAAAGTAAACGTAGAGTGCTATAAATTTCCTGACCAACACTACAGGTGTCTGTATCTCTCGGGCCTGGTCTATGCCGGGACATGTAATGAAAGTAAACGTAGAGTGCAGCCCTGGTTATGCAGTCTCAAACCAGAATGGAAATCCATCATCCACATTTTCATCGAGCAATATTTATTTTTTAACAAAACAACAACAACAACAACAAAAAAACAGGGGGTAGGGGGCAACGAAAACGGCCTTTTTTTTTGTTGCGCACCAGCTTGATTCTAACTCGCAAAATGTGTAATGAGAACAGGGTGGTGCACCTATCGAGCCAGCCAGACATCCCTAAAATCATCACGGAGGAAACAGACACTTTTGATAAGTGAAGCTAAAAATAGATGACAGGCAGACTTGATGATTGCTTAGCTGGCTGCGTAACTTATTTATAGCCTGTACAAAATCACCAAGGGAGAAACACAGACTATAAACCAATGACCCATCTAACCCAGCTCCTCATTCAGTCCGCCACAGCCAACATAAACATTGCCACGGCACGAACGAGTGGTGCTACATCTTATAGACAGAACAATGGAGGGCATGTTTACATCCAGGCTCTGCACCTTGGACGCCATCACAAGTCTGCGTGGCGGGACTCCAACCCTGCAAACATTTCGCGTGTATTTATCGCGCCGGGTAGACGACAGTTCGGTCCAACGAGTTCCCCGGGTCAGTATTTCAGCTCCAAGCGAATGGCATCCCCTTGCTCCGTCTCTGTCTTGTCTGCTGCACATCACCGCCAATCCTCGCTCTCTGTCACTTCTCCTTTCATTTGGAACTTGTTCACAGGACATGTCTAGGAATGTGTTGTAACCGCCGATCAAAAAAAGAAAAAAGTCTTCCCCCGTGCCCGATGGATGATTTCTTCATCTGTCACCCAAACTACGCCCGAATCATTCAACTGACACGGGGGCCAGCGCGCGCAGTCCATGACATCTTCAGCACGGACTCATTATAAGGATCTACATCAGAAGGGCGAAACTAAGATCCGCTGGACCTCGGCGGAGGATCGTCCACTCCCGAGAGCTGTTTTTTACTCTGGCTTTGTTACTTCCGAGGTTTATTCACTGTAAACTGGTGACATCGTATGGTATCAGTATCCTCGGTAGGTCCTCTCTTACCTCTGAATCAGACCGTGCAGGGCTTTGTGCAACACTCTTCAAGATTACGGCAATATGTGGAGGGTACTGGGTGAGTATCTCGCCTTGCTGTCCCCACTGGTCGCCTGGGTAGGGGCCCTGTTCAAACGCGCTGGTCACTAACCTCCTCTACCTGGCGAGAGAATTGTTCAGGTGTCTGGAGTGCCCTCTCCGGTTACCACGTCTGCCATGCTTCTTCTCTGCTGTTCAGCGAGGACGGCCTGCTGTCTGAACGTAGCTTTCCCCTGTGCGTGAACCACCCTGTGTGTACTTACAACATGATGACTCGACACTGTCAGTTGTGAAGTGTTGTGGAGAGCAGACAGCCGGCTCGTGAACAGCAGGAAGATGCACAGCTATTCAGACCAACAGGAAGTTTTAAATGCCTTCAAAGTCGGCAATGGCACTCCAGCTGGCAAAATGTGACGACGGTGTCCCCTCCACTCCTCTATATCTCGGAAGGGAATCATGAAAGACGTGTTGTGTGACATAAAACTTGTACAAGGTAAAGGAGAGTTATAAGATGAAGTATATAGGAACTGCCATGCAAAGTTTTACTGACAACTCTATCGTACACACTTGACTTGAGTGCAGCATACGACACGACTGATCTGCTTGTTGTTATTCGCACACTCCGTTACCAAGACGGCATTTCTGGAACAAGTTTGTGTTGGTTCCTGAGCTGTCAACATGCTGCATGCAGTCGGTCATCATTGGTGATTTGTTTTCAACCGATATACAGGACCTTTATCCTATGGTGTACCTAAGGGCACAGCACTGGGTTCCGCTCTGTTTATTAAGCATTCAAAGCCTCTGCATGCATTAAATGAATGTCACCCCGTCTTCAACCCAGGCATTTGCCTACAACGCCTGCTTTGGAAATGAGATGCAGGACAAAATGTTCAACTGATATTCAATACATACCCATGAAAATAAACAAACAGAAGTTTCCTTGATCATAAAATTTTCGATCTTGGTCGTCTCCCTTTTTCACTCTTCCCTAGATTGCAAAATACTGCGTGGAATGGAGAGAGAGAGAGAGAGAGAGAGAGAGAGAGAGAGAGAGAGAGAGAGAGAGAGAGAGAGTTTTTTACTCGATACATACTTCGAGTGTCTGTGTTCAAATGCCAGAGTCAGCTACCTCGACATCTCCCCGTGTTCATGCCTGTGTGGTCTACGGAGGAAAGAATCCCTCTGCAGGCTCTCCATGAAAAGCAAGATGGCTGACTGCTGCTGGAGGCCAGCCCAATTCCGCTACAGCTGAAGGTGCAACCGGCTTCCATTTCAGTTTCTCACGCGTAGTGTTACAAGTATCTTTTCACCAGAACATGTCGAGATGTCGTTTCCGTTTCAACCGTTCTATCAACGTCACTCAAAGCGGGGAGAGTTACGTTAACCGCTCGAGGCCATGTTCACACACACAAAACACACACACACACATACACACACAAAAACGCGCGCGCGCGCGCAAAGAGAGAGAGAGGCAGAGAGACAGAGAGAGACAAAGAGAGAGAGAGAGAGACAGAGAGAGAGAGAGAGAGAGAGAGAGAGAAGAGAGAGAGAGAGAGAGAGAGAGAGAGAGAGAGAGAGAGAGAGACTTTACCTGTACACTGTAAATCGCAATCAAAGTTATTTGAAACAGTCGAGTTTGTTACATGCCTTCACTAAAAAAAATTAAAAGCAAAATTTGATATCAACCTGAAAGCTTCAACAGCGATCGCGAAAGTTTTATGTAAGGGCTTGCTTTCTGGGTAACTGAGACGTTAACAAAACTGGGGTGAGAGGCAGGGTGGTTAGGGTGAAGAACAGACAGAAGACAACCCAAAGTGGAGTGAAAACTTACAGACCTTCCAACGTCACATTCACTTGTGGGATATAGCGCTTCAACGAACCCAGCAACAAATACTTAAATCGCATTTTCCCTTGTCCGTGCGCTCTCTGTTTCTAGTATCATCAACCCTGCCTAAAGGAACGGAAGAAGAAGAAGAAGAAAAGAAGAAGAAGAAGAAGAAGAAGAAGAAGAAGAAGACACTGAAGAAGAAAGGAAGAAAGAAAGGAAATAAGTACGAAAGAAGAGGAGGAGGAGGAGGAGGAGGAGGAGGAAGAAGAAGAAAGAAGAAGAAGAAGAAGAAGAAGAAGAAGAAGCGAAGCAGAAGAAGAAGAGAAGAAGAGATGATGATAATGATGATGGTAGTGGTGGTGGTGATGATGATGATGATGACGAAGCGAGTTTACAAAGCCAGCATCCCCCCCCCCCCCCCCCCCCAAAAAAAAAAAAAAAAAAAAAAAAAAAAAGAAAGAAAGAAAGAAAGACAGAAAGCAAACAAAAAAGCAAAACCAAAAAAGATTCCGCTTTTTTTTTTACTCCTGCTTTTGATTGCAACAAAACCCTCTGGTAGCAAGGTTCTGCAGCTTTGAAGGCAAAGCTGACCACAAGTAAAATGTAACAGAGATACAGTCGGCTGGATTCAGCGGATGAAACACTACCAACTTTTTCAACACAACAGGCAGAACAGCCTCAAGCCAGGGTGGCCTCGGTATGTCAATGCTGTTTCTTCTGATCATTCCACACGCGCGCACACACACACACACACGCACGCACACAATATCCTCTCAGATTACTCTGGCAACGTATACATCTGAGCTTAGGCAAGCCACGGGCATTACTGTTGATGAAAAGTCTGTATCTGCAAGGCCGTCTTTCTTCCCTACACCACCCTGGGAACTTCAAAGGGCCCAATTTGATATTGACCACACTGATTTAAAAAAGAAGGACAATATAAATATAGTGGCAAGCAATGCTAAATTTCATATTGAAGAGAAATATCCAAATCATTTAAAAGTATACACAGATGGGTCATTAATTCAAAAAAATGCGGGCTCTGCTTATTTGATACCTGATTTAAAAGTAGAGAAATGTTTTTCACTGGGGAAAAATAAATAAATCGGTTTTTACTGCGGAACTTTCTTCTAAATTTCCCACGATCTATATTTCAAGTACTTTTTTTGTGTTGATTCAAAGTCTGTGCTTCAGGCACTGAAATCATTAAAACTGAAGAACAGATCAGAAATGATGATAATTGAAATTAGCTGTTTAATTCATGCTCTCTCTCTATACAGGGCACGGCAATTACTTTCTGCTGGATACCGTCACACTGTTTCATTTTATTATAACGACAAAGTAGACAGAGCTGCGAAACAAGGTGCAAAATGTAGCTCAGAGTCTCTCAGGATGGATTTTCCACTTACGGTTCAAGAACAATATAGTATAGTGGAATCATTTGCTTGGAACCATTTCCAGAATTCCTTCAGAAAGTCTCACAAAAAGCTTATTTACACAGATTTTAGTATTGCAAACTTAAAAAAACACTCCCACATTAGCAGGAAGTTATCGTCCCTTATGTATAGGTGGAAAGTCGATGCTTTACAACAAAATTTAGTAAAAAATGCCTCATGTGTTTGTGGACAGAACATCACAGTTGAACATATTATCTCATGTGCCGCTATCAAACAATTTATACCCGTACTTTCTACATATATACTATACAAATATTTTCGAATCACAGCTTTAACCTATGAATTCTTTCTTTCTTTATCAAAGAGTCCAATAAGTAAGTACTTATAGTTTCTTACATTTATTTACTCATACTTATGAGGTTACTTTTAAGTGAGTCAATCATTAACCTACTACTAAATTTACATAATATATACGAAAGGACCATCCTTATCCGTCCCCTACCTCTTACTGTACTCTCCCATATCAAAACCATTTGTAGCTTTCTAGCTGTATCACGAGGGTTTTGTTTGACGGTTTTCAGTGATGTAGTTGGCTGTTTGTTTCTATGTTTTTTTTTTGTTTTTTTTTTTTCTCGTCTAATATCACCTAGAGTGGATAGACGTTAAATTTGAAACTAACGCACGCACGCACACACACACACGCACACACACAAGCTCACACACACACACACACACACACACACACACACACACACACACACACACACAGAGTTCCGCATAGCACTCTCAAAAACCTGCATTTTGCTAAGCCCAAAAGAGTTCTTGCAACTGCAGTCAGAATTAAAAGAGTATCATACACAACTGAAAAGTTCAAAACACAACATGAACAAAAAGCATATAACAATTACCCCTGTGTGCTCGACCACCCACACTGCATGCTGTTAACGAAGCTCACAAGCAATATTTCATCCAATCGTTCATAACAAACCTATTCAAAAACTCTTCACCTTCCTGAATAGCAGCTCAATCGTGGCATCTTCAACCTTTTCTCTATTATTACACTGTGTATGAGAGTGGATGTCTCAGACCTATTGCTTAGGTGACAGACACACAGAGAAGAACATTTGACAAATTCGTCAACTGCTCATGCGACAGATAGAAGCAGAATTTGTTATGACGAAACTTATGATGAAATAATTGACGTCATCGGTCAATCAGACAATCAAGAACCGAAGGAAGGATGGAAAACAGAGAGAGAGAGAGAGAGAGAGAGAGAGAGTGTATAAAAGAAAAAACACCCCAGTTTTCACAAAACGACTGGCTGTTTTCACATATCGTGTGGAATAGTTGCGATGCATGCCTACGTGTTAATATCCAGTTACTTCATTATCCCCCCTTGACAGCAAACAAATCAGCCTTTGTACACTGAAGATACCCCCCACCCACCCTCTCCCTCTCCTCCCCCTTAAAAATAAAAACCTTCTCGACTCTTAAAAATGGGTAAAAGATTCATATTGAAAGAATTTCCAGTATCTTCAAATAGAAGGGAAAATACGGAGGGGGGGGGGGGGGGGGGGGGGGGAGTTGAGGAAGATGCACACAACAAAGTTGACAACATGTTTCAAGAACTCTGCAGGAAAGTCAGTTTCCTTATCTACCTCAACTAAGGAACGCCATAACCCTTCTGCCCTGAATTTTCAATCAGCATAGCAATCCTGCTCCAGCCGATGAATAGCACGTGACAATCGTCCCCCGTCGTCTCCGGACAGGGAGGACAAAGAGCTTTACTTGTTTACAGGTCCCGCAGTTCACCAAGTCCATGAGGTGGAGGAGGGGAGGGGGGGGAGGAGGGACTGCCACAATGACCGCTGCACCAGTTGTCTCCCTTCTTCTGACGGGTGTGGACCAGGGGCTGGGTGGCGGCCAAACTCTTCCCTGTCCACTCAGTATTGTTGTCTGTCCACGTATCTGTCTGTCTGTCCACCTCCCTGTGTCTGTCCACCTCTCTGTCTGTCTGTCCACCTATCTGTCTGTGTCTGTCCACCTCTCTGTCTGTCCACCTCTCTGTCTGTGTCTGTCCAGCTCTCTGTCTGTCTGTCCACCTCTCTGTCTGTGTCTGTCCACCTCTCTGTCTGTCCACCTCTCTGTCTGTTTGTCCACCTCTCTGTCTGTGTCTGTCCACCTCTCTGTCTGTGTCTGTCCACCTCTCTTTCTGTCTGTGTCCACCTCTCTGTGTCTGTCCCACCTCTCTGTCTGTCCATCTCTCATCTCTCTGTCTGTGTCTGTCCACCTCTCTGTCTGTCTGTCCACCTCTCTGTCTGTCTGTCCACCTCTCTGTCTGTGTCTGTCCACCTCTCTGTGTGTCTGTCCACCTCTCTCTGTGTCTGTCCACCTCTCTGTCTGTCCACCTCTCTGTCTGTCCTCCTCTCTCCTGTCTGTCCACCTCTCTGTCCGTCCACCTCTATGTCTGTCCACCTCTCTCTGTCTGTCCACCTCTTTCTGTCACCTGTCTCTCTGTCTGTCCACCTCTCTCTGTCTGTCCACCTCTCACTTTGTCTGTCCACCTCTCTGTCTGTCTGTCCACCTCTCTGTCGGTCCACCTCTCTGTCCACCTCTCTCTCTCTCTCTGTGTCTGTCCACCTCTCTCTGTCTATCCACCTCTCTCATTGTGTCTGTCCACCTCTCTCTGTGTTTGTCCACCTCTCTCTCTCTCTCTGTCTGTCCACTTCTCTGTGTGTCTGTCCACCTCTCTGTGTGTCTGTCCACCTCTCTCTGTGTCTGTCCACCTCTCTCTCTGTCTGTCCACCTCTCTCTGTGTCTGTCCACCTCTCTCTCTGTCTGTCCACCTCTCTCCTTGTCTGTCCACCTCTCTCTGTGTCTGTCCACCTCTCTCTCTCCACCCCCCTGTCTGTCCACCTCTCTCTGTCTGTCCACCTCTCTGTCCGTCCACCTCCCTGTCTGTCCACCTCTCTGTCCGGCCACCTCTCTGTCTGTTCACCTCTCTGTCTGTTCACCTCTCTCTGTCTTCTCTTTCTGTCTACCTCTCTGTCTGTCCGCCTCTCTTTACCTCTCTCTGTCCGTCCACCTCTCTCTACCTCTCTCTGTCTGTCCACCTCTCTCTGTCCACCTCTCTCTGTCTGTCCACTTCTCTCTGTCCACCTCTCTCTGTCTGTCCACCTCTCTCTGTCCACCTCTCTCTGTCTGTCCACCTCTCTCTGTCCACCTCTCTCTGTCCACCTCTCTGTCTGTCCACCTCTCTCTATGTCCATCTCTCTCTCTGTCTGTCCACCTCTCTCTGTCTGTCCACTTCTCTCTGTCTGTCCACCTCTCTCTGTCTGTCCACCTCTCTCTGTCTGTCCTCTCTCCTCTTTCCTTCTGCTGTTCCTTACAGGACGGGCTTGAAGCGCTTTCAGGATTGTCACAGAGCCAGACTTGACGTCTTCGTTTGCTAGAACCAGGGAGGGAGAGAGAGAAAGAAAAGTGGAGAGAGAAAGGGGGGGGGGGGGGGGGGGGGGGGGGGGGGTTGCGCGCTGTCAGTGTTACAACGGTTTTTTCAGTTTGACGTATACAGTGTAAAAAGGGCGGGAGTTACACACGCAGGCAATGAGCCGCG
>JADBJO010000006.1:1315000-1317500 GCA_016801955.1 Conus betulinus | reverse complement strand
GCATTGTCACAGAGCCTGGCCTGACATCGTTCCTTAGAACCTTCCTCAGAGGATGGTCTTGGAGGACTCCGGCATTGTCACAGAGCCTGGCCTGACATCGTTCCTTAGAACCTTCCTCAGAGGATGGTCTTGGAGGACTCCGGCATTGTCACAGAGCCTGGCCTGACATCGTTCCTTAGAACCTTCCTCAGAGGATGGTCTTGGAGGACTCCGGCACTGTCACAGAGCCTGGCCTGACATCGTTCCTTAGAACCCGGGAGGGAGAACGAGGACAGCTGTCAGCGTTCCACAGCGTCTCTCCAGCTGACGTAAACCGTGTGAAGACAGAACTCACGCACGCAGGTAATGAGTGGGGAGGAATGTGGTAGAGTTTCCAGCATTAGTGAACGGAACATCATTCTTTCACTGAGAAAGAAATCGCGTGCTGGCACGAGACAGGCGGCGGCAGTTACCTCGCTGTATTTATCAGAAACCCTCTCTCGCAAATACACATACCGTCCATCGCCGAATTTCTTCGCGGGAAATGACAGCTTGGACAAACCAAACAAAAAGCTGTTTAATCTTTCTGTTCCGTACGCTCTGTGGTATAAGTACCATCATACAAGTTTAAAGAAACTGAAGAAGAAGAAAAAAAGAATCGTGAAGAAGAAGAAGAAGAAGAGAAGAAGAAGAAGAAGAAAAGAAGAAGAAAGAAGAAGAAGAAGAAGAAGAAGAAGAAGAAAAGAAGAAGAAGAAGAAGAAGGAGGAGGAGGGAGGAGGAGGAGGAGGGGGGAAGAGGAGGAGGAGGGACAGTCACACACAAACGATGCATTTTTATCAAACGTTTTTTTCATATGTGTACCCCTGATGTTGGTAGCGTCAAAACCTTCTGGGAAGAACGTCCTGTAGAACAGACTTCAAGCCAATATACCGAACATAGTGGACAGCATTCAGCAGGTGCAGCAGCACAAACTCCCTCAGCACAACAGCCTGCGGTCAGATAGATAACTCTCTGTATCTTAGCGCAGTGTCTTCTGATCATTCCACACACACACACACACACACACACACACACACACACACACACACACACACACACACACACACCACACCACACCACCACACCACACACACACACACACACACACACACATACACACACACACACGCTTCCACACAGCACTTCTTGAAGCTTGCACTTTTCATGTTCCAAAGAGTTCCTGCTCATGGAACTGTGACTGCTGTCACAATGAAAGACTAGACTATCACACAATAAACATGGTTCAAAACACTATACGAACAAAAAGCATATAACAATCAGCCCCGTTAATGCGACCACATGCAATACTGTTCACTAGGTTCAGAAGTAATAGTTGGATTGTTTGTTTAGAACAAATCTATCGAAAGATTCTCCATCTTGGCCTTCTTCGTGAGAAGTTGACCAATCGCTGCGTCTTTAGTCTTTTTTTCTTTTTTCGGATCCTTTCCGATTCAGGGGCACGCTTTGTGAGAGGGGTCATCTCAGAAAGGCCTGCTAATTTCCTGACAGACAGCGAGAGAGAGAGAGAATTACTGGGTAACAGCCCATCTCATCATGGAAATTTGCATCGTTATCTCTCTCTCTCTCTCTCTCTCTCTCTCTCTCTCTCTCTCTCTCTCTCTCTCTCTCTCTCTCCTGTGTCTGTGTGTGTGTGTGTGTGTGTGTGTGTGTGTGTGTGTGTGTGTGTGTGTGGCACGCGCACGCACGCGCGCGTGCACGCGTGTGTGCTTGGAGGGAGGAATGGATCAGGAATGGGAGGAGGAACGGGAAAGAGGAGGGGCCTGATATAAGTTTGAAAGTTTTGAATTAATTTATTATTTATTCATTTTCTTTCTTTCTTTCTTTCTTTCTTTCTTTTTGTTTCAGATCGCTCAGGGCAGTCGGCCAGTAACTTCCTGCAAATTAAGAAAAGCCAAGAAAGGAGTTGGTTTTTTTTTTTTTTTTTTTTTTTTGGGGGGGGGAGTTCAATGGCGTTGTCTCAAAAGTAATGGAAGACTTGTTATATGCGTCGATTTTTATTTTCCGTGTCTTGAAGATGAACCACTTTTTTGTTTTTAAAGCAAGCATTGTTCTCAGTTCCAGTCTAACTCGACTACCATTTTCAGATGTTATTACTGACAAATAATCGACAATGAGCTAAAAGGACGGAGGGAGGGGAGGGGAGGGGGGAGGGGAAGAAAGAATGGGGAAGGAAGGAGGTAAGGGAGGAGTGGGAGTGGAGGAAGAAGACCTGAACTTCAAGAGTTGTTTGTTTGTTTGATAGTCTGTTTTGTTTCGTTTTGCTTGGCGTTTATAAACGGATTTCTCCATCACAAATTCTGAAGGGAGTTTGCATGGAAAAAAAGTATTACAATTCAAATAAAAAACAAATATGACCCGATGTGAAGCAGGCACAGAGTAACACTGTAGTTAGAGAGAGAGAGAGAGAGAGAGAGAGGGAAAGAGAGAGAGAGAGACAGGGAGAGAGAGAGAGAGACAGGG
>JADBJO010000006.1:1292500-1307500 GCA_016801955.1 Conus betulinus | reverse complement strand
CCAAGCTCTTCCCTGTCCACTCAGCAATGTTGTCTGTCCACCTCTGTGTCTGTCTGTCCACCTCTGTGTCCGTCTGTCCACCTCTCTCTGTGTCTGTCCACCTCTTTCTGTCTGTCCACCTCTCTCTGTGTCTGTCCACCTCTTCTGTCTGTCCACCCTCTCTCTCTGTGTCCACCTCTCTCGTGTCTGCCACCTCTCTTTGTCTGTCCACCTCTCTCTGTCTGTCCAGCTTTGTCTGTGTCCACCTCTCTCTCTGTCTGTCCACCTCTCTCTGTGTCCACCTCTCTCTCTCTGTGTCCATCTCTATCTATCTCTGCCCACCTCTCTCTCTGTCTGCCCACCTGTCTTTGTGTCCACCTCTCTCTGTCTGCCCAACTCTCTCTGTGTCCACCTCTCTCTCTCTATCTGTCCACCTCTCTCTCTCTCTCTGTCTGTCCACCTCTCTCTATCTGTCCACCATTCTCTGTCTGTCCACCTGTCTCTCTCTGTCTGCCCAACTCTCTCTGTGTCCACCTCTCTTTCTCTATCTGTCCACCTCTCTCTCTCTCTCTCTCTCTCCTCTCTCTCTCTCTCTCTCTCTGTCCCCTCTCTCTCTATCTGTCCACCATTTCTCTGTCTGTCACCTGTCTGTCTCTGTCTGTCCACCTCTCTCTCTCTCTGTCCGTCCACCTCTCTCTCTCTCTCTGTCTGTCCACACCTCTCTGTCCACTTCTCTCTGTCTGTCTGTCGTCTGTCCATATCTCTCTCTCTGTCTGCCCACCTCTGTGTCTGTCCACCTCTCTCTCTGTCTGTCTACCCACCTCTGTGTCTGTCCACCTCTCTCTCTCTCTCTCTCTGTCCACCTCTCTCTCTCTCTCTGTCCACCTCTGTGTCTGTCACCTCTGTGTTTGTCCACCTCTCTCTCTTTCTGTCCACCTCTCTCTCTGTCTGTCCACCTATCTCTCTCTCTGTCTGTCCACCTCGCTCTCTCTCTCTCTCTGTCTGCCATCTCTCCTCTTTTCCCTGTGCTGTTCCCTAGAGGATGAGCATGAAGGGATTTGGCACTGTCACAAAGCCACTCTCGACATCTTCGGTCTTAGAACAACAACCAGGGAAGAGGAGAAGGAGAGGGGAGGGGGGGGGGGGGGGGGGGGGGGGGGTGAGAGGGGGAGGGAGCGGTTGTAAGCGTTACTTACAACGGGGTTTGAGAGGGTTGGTAAGGAGCGCGATGTTGTAGCGTTACTTACAACGTCCTTTTCAGTTTGACGTAGACAGTGTAAAGGTAGGACACGCGCAGTGTAAAGCGATGGAAGAAGGAAGGTGGCAGAGAGTTGACTGCATCATGACAGGAACGTCATTTCACTGAGGAAGACAGTGGGCACTGGTCATGAAAGGAACGCCATGTCACTGAGGAAGACAGTGGGCACTGTCATGAAAGGAACGCCATGTCACTGAGGAAGACAGTGGGCACTGGTCATGACAGGAACGCCATTTCACTGAGGAAGACAGTGGGCACTGGTCATGACAGGAACGCCATGTCACTGAGGAAGACAGTGGGCACTGGTCCATGAAAGGAACGCCATGTCACTGAGGAAGACAGTGGGGAACTGGTCATGACAGTGGGCAGGAACGCCATTACTGAGGAAGACAGTGGGCACTGGTCATGAAAGGAACGTCCATGTCACTGAGGAAGACTGGTCACTGGTCACTGGTCATGAAAGGAACGTCATTTCACTGAGGAAGACAGTGGGGCACTGGTCATGAAAGGAACGACATTTCACTGAGGAAGACAGTGGGCACTGGTCATGACAGGAACGCCATTTCACTGAGGAAGACAGTGGGCACTGGTCATGAAAGGAACGTCATTTCACTGAGGAAGACAGTGGGCATGGTCAGGAACGGAACGCCATGTCACTGAGGAAGACAGTGGGCACTGGTCATGAAAGGAACGTCATTTCACTGAGGAAGACAGTGGGCACTGGTCATGAAAGGAAACGCCATGTTCACTGAGGAAGACAGTGGGCACTGGTCATGACAGGGAACGCCATTTCACTGAGGAAGACAGTGGGCACTGGTCATGACAGGAACGCCATTTCACTGAGGGAAGACAGTGGGCACTGGTCATGACAAGGAACGTCATTTCATGAGGAAGACAGTGGGCACTGGTTCATGAAAGGAAACGCCATTTCACTGAGGAAGACAGTGGGCACTGGTCATGAAAGGAACGTCATTTCACTGAGGAAGACAGTGGGTACTAGTCATGACAGGAACGACATTTCACTGAGGAAGACAGTGGGCACTGGTCATGAAAGGAACGACATTTCACTGAGGAAGACAGTGGGCACTGAGTCATGAAAGGAACGTCATTTCACTGAGGAAGACAGTGGGCACTGGTCATGACAGGAACGCCATTCACTGTCACTGAGGAAAGGACAGTGGGGGAGACACGGGTACTGGTCATGAAAGAAACGCCATTTCACTGAGGAAGACAGTGGGCACTGGTCATGGAAGGAAACGCCATTTCATTGAGGAAGACAGTGGGTATACTCGTCATGAAAGGAACGTCATGGGAAGACAGTGGTACTGTCATGAAAGGAACATTGAGGAAGACAGTGGGTATAGTCATGAAAGGAAACGTCATTTCACTGAAAGAAGACAGTGGGTACTGGTTATGAAGGAACGCCATTTCACTGAGGAAGACAGTGGGCACTGCTCATGAAAGGAACGCCATTTCATTGAGGAAGACAGTGGGTACTAGTCATGAAAGGAACGACATTTCACTGAGGAAGACAGTGGGTACTGGTCATGAAAGGAACGACATTTCACTGAGGAAGACAGTGGGTACTGGGTCATGAAAGGAACGCCATTTCACTGAGGAAGACAGTGGGTACTGGTCATGAAAGGAAACGCACATGTCACTGATGAAGACAGTGGGTACTGGTCATGAAAGGAACGCCATGTCACTGAAGGAAGACAGTGGGTACTGGTCATGAAAGGAACGCCATTTCACTGAGGAAGACAGTGGGTACTGGTCATGAAAGGAAACGTCATGTCACTGAGGAAGACAGTGGGCACTGGTCATGAAAGGGAACGTCATGTCACTGAAGAAGACAGTGGGCACTGGTCATGAAAGGAACGCCATGTCACTGAGGAAGACAGTGGGGTACTTGGTCATGAAAGGAACGTCATTTCACTGAGGAAGACAGTGGGTACTGGTCATGACAGGAACGCCATTTCACTGAGGAAGACAGTGGGTACTGGTCATGAAGGAACGCCATTCACTGAGGAAGACAGTGGGCACTGGTCATGAAAGGAAACGTCATGTCACTGAGGAAGACAGTGGGCACTGGTCATGAAAGGAACGCCATTTCACTGAGGAAGACAGTGGGCACTGGTCATGAAAGGAACGCCATTTCACTGAGGAAGACAGTGGGTACTAGTCATGAAAGGAACGACATTTCACTGAGGAAGACAGTGGGTACTAGGTCATGAAAGGAACGCCATTTCACTGAGGAAGACAGTGGGTACTGGTCATGAAAGGAACGCCATTTCATTGAGGAAGAAAGTGGGGGTACTGGTACACCTGTAAGTGGAAAGCGCTGCCCTCGTTGTCTTTGTAGGAAAAAATCTCTCTCTCTCTCTCTGAAAGACTCTCATCTCTCTGAAGAAGACAGTCTCTCTCTCCTCTTTCACGCATTCACACGCCATTTCAATGACAAAACAGTGGGCACACACATGAAACACACACACACACACACGGAAGACAGGAAGCACTGCACGCAGGCACGCGCACTGAGGAAGCAGTGCGGTCATGCACACACACACTGACAAGACACACACGTCATGAACGCACGCCACACGCACGCGGAACACACACACACACACACACACACACACAGGAACGCCACAAACACACACCACAGTGGTACTGGTCATGAAAGGACACACATGTCACTGAGCAGACACATGGGCCTACACATGCACAACACACGATACATTTCACTGAGGAAGACAGTTTTGTTTTTGTCATGACATTTCTAACGGCCATTTCTCTGAGGAAGAAAAGTGGTGCACGCGCGCACGAAAGGAAACGTCATGTCTCTCTCTTTCTCAGTGGGGCACTCACTCACTCACTCACTCACTCATGAGACACACACACACCAACCCACACACAAGGAACACACACACCCACACACACACACAGGGGGTACTGGTCATGAAAGGAACGTCATGTCACTGAGGAAGAAAGTGGGTAAAGTTTTGTTGATGAAGTCCCAACGCTCCATTTCCACAGCAGCAGACAGTGGGCATCTTTTGTCTCCACCAAAGGAACGCCTCTGTCTCCCAGGAAGACCAGTGGGTACTAGGCATGAAAGGGAAAACGTGGAGAAAAGAGGAGACGACAGTCAGACAGGAACGCCCAGAACAGGGGGGGGGGGGGGGGGTATGGTCATGAAAGGAACGGCATTTCACACACAAGCACCGGGATGGGGATGCTTGTCACTGATCACTGTCCTCCCTCTCCCCACTCCTTACCACTGTGTACTCAGACTTGGAGGGTATACAGTCAGAAACTAACAGAGAATTTCACATTCGAGGAACAGGGAGGGAGATGAAAGGAGAGAGAGAGAGGAGGAAGACGTGAGGGAGAGGAGAGAGACGAGAGGGACGAGAGAGAGAGAGCTGAGGAAAGACAGGCGCGGGCAGGACGAGAGAAGACAGGAGGACAGCGGAGGGACAGAGACAGAGAGGGACACTCACACACCTGTAAGACAGAGAGAGCAACACAGGAGCACATTAAAAATCTCTCTAGAGAGAGAGGATGCCCAGGAGATGAGAGAGGAGAGCACGAGAGAGGAGTTGAAGGAGAGATACAGAGAGGAGGACGAGGAGCGATTTCACACACAACACAGGAGGTGAGACACACACACGCGCGCACACAGACACACACACACGAGACAGAACACACACGCAGAAAGGCAGAGAGAGAGCGGGAGCAGAGAACAGAGAGACAGACGCACTCACGCAGACGCACCCCGCGAGGACACACACCACACACACACAGGACACACACCAGAGGATGGACACACACAAGAAGACACACACACAGAGACGCCAGGGGGAGAGGAACAGAGACCAAAGAGTGCACACACAGACAGGCTCCTTTTTTGTCTTGAGACGGACTCACTATTGAGCCGTTTCTCGTCGAAGGAGGAGGGGGCACCAGAGACGCTCGGACGGACACAGTCTCTCAGCTCTGAGAGAGAGGACAGAGGAGTGGAGAGGAGAGAAAGAAGAAAGAGACAGAGGACAGAGACAGATTGACAACAAAGACCGAACCCTAGAGACAGAGACGACAGAGGACAGGAGAAGACACAGGGGGAAGGGGAGAAAAAACGTGGAAGAGAGAGTTGGGAGAGAGAGAGAGAAACGCTCCAGAGGAGAAGCGTCAGAGATTGTTCTCTCCAGGAGAGAGAGGGGATGAGAAGGGGAGGAGGAGGCCGAGAAGAGAGAGTGGAGAAAAAGAGAGAGGGAGCAGAGGGAGAGGAGAGAGAGGGGGGGGGGGGGGGGAGGGGAGAGAACTGAGGAAATCACCACAGAGGGTGGATGCTGCGCAGAGTCCCCCAGAGAGCGAGACCTTGTGTAGGAGAGAGAGGAGAAAAGAGAGAGAGAGAGAGAGAGAGAGAGAGGAGAGAGAGAGAGAGAGAAGAGAGAGAGAGGAGAGGGGGAGGGAGAGACAGAGGGGAGGAGGGAGAGAGAGAGGGAGAGAGAGAGAGAGAGAGAGAGAGAGAGAGAGGAAGAGAGACGGAGAGAGAGGAGAGACAGAGGAGAGATAGCGGAGAGAGAGGGAGAGAGACAGACAGTCAGACAGACAGACAGTCAGACAGACAGACAGTCAGACAGACAGACAGACAGACAGACGGACAGAGAGAGAGAGAGAGATAGAGGAGAGAGAGAGAGAGAGGAGAGAGAGAGAGAGAGAAGTGTCGCTTCTGGTCCTATAACAAGCCGACCCTCGCGTTTCTCCCAAGTTTTCGGTCAGATACACTCAGCGGCAGATCATCGTAAAAAGCCTTTTCTTTTTGTTTTCTCTTCTCTCTTTTTTTTTTCTTTTTTTTTTTTTTGTTGGTTAGTATGTTTCTGTGTGTTTTTGATACCTCCTAGGATCTCGCCTCTCGTCTAATGGATTTACTCCCAGGTGAAAAAACAACCAGACCCATCTGAGCAGTTCCGTTTTTTTTTTTTTTTTTTTTTTTTTTTCTTCCCAGCTAACTCGCTTCCTCCCCCCGAGCGGCACTCAGGGGTAGGCTGGGCTGGAATGTATCGTTCTACCGCTCTCCTGGGGCGTGTACGTGTTTTACCACCACCCCACCCATCTACCCCACCCACTTCCTCTCTCAGATCCGTCCAAACCTAAAGGAGTTCCTCTCATCTACGTCCGGTGGTCGCAAAGAAGAGATGGTTCTATGCCGGCTGCACACCGGCCATTCGTATTTTACCCATTCGTACCTTTTCAAAGAGTGATGAAGCTCCGCGGTGCATTCCATGCGCCACTCACAGTGAAACATATTCTTTTAGAGTGTTGGGATTTGCACGATGTGAGACACAAACATTTTACAGCAGTTTCCATGAAAACCTTGTTCAGAGATGTTCCGCCTGATGCGATCTTTGAGTTCTTGGAAGAGATTAACATTTTTCATCGGATCTGAGATTTTACAGTTTAAATTTGTTTTTAACAAAATGTCGGATGGGTTTTTAGAAGATGTATTTTAAAGAGTTGCGTGAATGAATGACTTGTGAGTTGATTTTAACGTAGTGACAGCCCTGATATGGCCCTTTGCGGTCGGCTGGGCTGTAAGCAACATTACCTTACGTTACCTTCCTCTTCCTCCTTCAGTGCCAAGGGGGCCAAGCGAATAAGACACTCGCAAAAGGAAGCCAGAGAATCTCGGGTTCATGGTTCCATTCTTGTCTCCCCCCCCCCCCCCCCCCCCCCCCACCCCCCCCCCCCCCCCCACCCCCCCCCCCCCCCCCCCCCCCCCCCCACCCCCCCCTTTCAGCCTTTCCACTAGACCTGACAAGGAGATCTGAATGCCAGACTTACAGACGACACAACGAACCCAAGTCCAACATGCCACTAGCGCAGGTAAAAGACCCCATGGCAGCATGGGAGTGGTCCCTGGCGGAATTCGGCTGGACAGTTCACAATAATACGTCACCACAGCATTAATCAAGCAGGAGAAAAATGAAAGCAAGGAGGGGGGGAAGAGTTTAGGGAACCATGTGGCGTCGTACTATGGCGAGGCTCTTTTTCGAGGGAAGAGAACTGCCCGGATTTGACTCAGAGAAATCTGTTGTGACCATTTGCACGGCACAGTGCAATGCAAAACAATACCACACACTACAATGCAATGCAATACGATAGAATACAGTGCGAATCAGTTCAGAATACTACGATGAAATGCAATTGAACAGAGTACAATGCAAAACAATACAGCACAGTACAACAACATACAGTACAATACAGTACAACAGAATACAATGCAGTACAACAGAGTACAATGCAAAACAACATAGCACACTACAACAAACATACAGTACAATGCAGTACAACATAGTACAATGCAAAACAATACAGCACACTACAACAACGTACAGTGCAATGCAATACTATAGAGTACTATGCAAAACAATACTGCACACTACAATAACATACAGTGCAATGCAATACAACAGAGTACAATGCAAAACAATACAGTACTACACTACAACAACATACAGTACAATACAGCACAACATAGTACAATGCAAAACAATACAGCACATTACAACAACATACAGTACAATGCAAAACAACATAGCATACTACAACATACAGCACAATACAATGCAACAGAGTACAATGCAAAACAATACAGCACACAACAACATACAGTACAATGCAATACAATAGAGCACAATGCAAAACAATGCAGCACACTACAACAACATACAGTCCAATGCTATACAACAGAGTACAATGCAAAATAACATAGCACACTACAACATACAGTGCAATGCAATACATTGCAAAACAAGGCAAAGCAACACGAAGCACTACAATACGATGCAATACAAAAGAGCACAACGCAAAAACACTGCAGAAAACTGCAATGAAATGCAATACATTGTAGTACGATAGAATAGAATGCAATGCAAATGCAATTTCGGTGCAATACACTGTACTGCAATCAACAGAACAGAAGCACAATAACTACAACACAATAACAACGCAAGAAAGCAGGGTAAATACAATACAATGAAATACAACACAATGCCCTCCCTCCCCACCTCTCCCTACTTTCCTTTCGTTTTTTTTTATTCTTTCACTTTCTCTGGTGACATTTGCCTCAATCATCTTTTTCTTTTCTTTTTTTTTTTTCTTTCAACCGAAGCTGCTGACGTATCGTCGGTACCTGGATCTGAATACACAGAGCTTTTTTTCCCTCAGAAATCACAAATCTAAAATTCCAGAATAAGTTTGAATCCTTTTCTCCCTTTTGATGCGTGGGGGAAACCATCCGAACAAAGTGGACTGATCCAGAACTACTGAGTTAGTGTGTCACCCTGAGCAGAAAGGAACTCTGAAATAGGCAGGAACACATGAGTATTAAATTGTCAGCAACGGAAACCTCCTCTCCCATGAGAAGATGATTGTAGCTGATTCACCACAGAAGCATAAACTGGCTTACTTAATGCGAGCTGCAGAAAGTAAACAAACTGAAGGTAACAAACAAACAAACAAACAAACACAAAATATATATTTCAAACTCATGCACTGTTCCCAGCACTTTCACATGAAACAACAGTTTACAAGCTCCCCCCCCCCCCCCCCCCCCCACACACACACACACACACGCGCGCGCACATACACACACACACACACTCGCGCGCGCGCACCTTATTGTGAAAACATAAATGCGCTTAGTTTTTGATTGTTTCTTTATTTTTTTTTTTCTTTGATTTTTTTTTTTTTGCTTTTGTTGTTTGTTTTTTTTCCCAGTAAATTTGCACATTTCATGTTTACTGTCCTTGGTCTTTTCTTTCTTTTTTTTTCTTCATCCAGAGAAAGGCGCCGGATTTCTGTGCGACCCTCCCTGCGTGTACATAACTTTTCACGGCACGACACTGTGAAACCGTGACAGGATCGTTGTCTGTCTTTCTAAGTTTTTTTTCTGTCAATGTTAACAACAGGTCTACGGCTGGGATGACGGCCGAGACATCTTCAGGCCTCACTTCTTGGGCGGCAACATTTTCTTTCTTTCTTTTCTTTCTTTCTGCGTACGCAGGCTGATACTCCTTGCGGACACTGCCTGTAGAGACAGGCAGTGGAGTTTTGTGTGTATGACCGGTTTTTTTTTTTTTTATCCCGCATTAAGGCAGCCATAGTCCATCTTCGGGGAAGGTGCATGCTATGTGTAACGTGTCATCCAAACCAACGGCCAAACTGGCCTTCTCTTCAGAAAGTTGGTGATGGGATTTCACGTGTGTGCAAGATGTTGTGCGTGCGTTCACACACAGAACCTCGGTTCATAGTCTCACTCGAAGGACTGTATGGGAAAATAAAGTCAGAACCAATGTTAACTCCGAGGGAAAAAATCCCCCTGTGCCGAAATTCGAACCCGCAACCCCAGGATCACGAGTCCGGGCGCTCTACCAACGGAGCTATTCCGGCAACACTTTGATGCAGCCCGCCATGGCGAATGCCAGCGACAGGTGAGAGTTTCCTCCCCTAGAATGGGCGCCCCCTGTCCATTCTTCACTGCTACGGGCCAAGACGGTGGGAATGATGAATGGTAAGGGAGACGGGTGGGGGGGGGGGGGGGGGGGGGGGGGGGGGGGTAAGGGAGGGAGTGTCAGGTCTTGTCCTAACCACCCTTCGCGGTCTTACAGGATGTAGTCATCGTTGACAGTGACATCTTTCACACACCCCTCCCTCCCCTCATGCCACCCCTACCCACTCCCTGTCTTCGTCACGTGGCGTTCCTGTCCCACCCTTCAGATAGGAGCCACACTGGAGACCGTCTGGTCACTTTACTGCTTGTCCTCTTCAGTCCGGGGGTGACAATCTTCAGTGAGGCAGGAAGACTGTGGGGGTATGTCCGCTGACAAGACGTATTGCCTTCAGCTGTCGGTTCTGTTCAAGACGTTAAAGAAAGGTCACACACACGCACACACACACACACACAGACACAGACACACACACACACACACACACACACACACACTGGAGGTGCATCAAGCACCACAATTCAAAGTGACACTTAGGAAAGGATGAAAGGGGAAAGTATTTTAAAAAAAATCAACAGTAGTTGTATACTTTACTGCCAATGGTCTATGAAGCTGAAACAAATTGACAGTCGTTGTATACTTTGCCGCAAGTGGTCTTTGTAGATGAGAGACAATAGACAGTCGTTGTATACTTTAATGGAAGTGGTATTTGTAAATGAAAAAATATTAATAGCAGATGCAATGTTTACAATGTTTGAAAGAAAACTAACAGTCGTTGTATAGTTTACAGGGAGTGGTCTGTGTAAACGGAGGACAATGAATGGCTATTACAAAGCTGGCAACATAACGTGGTTTCAGTGGAGGATGAGCTGTGCATCGTCAATGGAGGCACGACCTAAGAGAGGACTGACTTCTCTTGGATTCAGAGAGCTGTCACAGGGTTCCTTTCAGATGCCCTCTCTTGCAGACACCAACAGAATGCCTTCGGGAGCTTGTCAGCCACAAGCGTACATCTAACTTGGAAATCAAACGCTGGTTTGAAACATGCTGACACGTTGAACTTAACACAAAAGAAAACAGACAAACAGAACACCAGCCAAACACACAAAAAAAGGCTCCACCTATTTAAGTGAAGGATAATTCCTTGAATAGAATTCCCAGAGTTTCTATCCGCAAGTGTGCTTGGCAGTGTGGGTTTGTTGTTGTCTTTTGTTTTTATTGGCTTGGGAATGGGGGGGAGAGAGACGTAGGGGAAGCGGAGGGGGGAGAGATGGTGATGGATGTGGGGCTCTTAACAAGGAAAGAGCCACGGAAAAGTTGACCTGCACAGTTTATTGTCTCCTCTCACTCAAGGGAAATCAGGTACATGCAAACAGACTGTGCGGCGTTTATTCGTGAGCTACAAGGCTGAAATACCCCAGACCTCGGAGTGCGTACACCAAAGAAGAGAAAACAGTACAGAGGTTATTTCTCATTGTCTTTCCTTTCCAAGACGTCCAGACTTTGTTGTTTTTTCTTGCGGTGCGGTTTAGTGTCTCTTCATGAACGGTCTCCTCGAGAATGGAATCTTTCGATGTATCCCCTATTCCTCAGAAAAGGAACATGTATCTGAGAAATGCTGTTCTGTTCTCTTTCTTCCCTTTATTAAAATGTCCCCCCCCCCCCCCCCCCCCTTCGTGCTCTCTGTGCCCTTGCTCCCCACGGCATTCCTTCCGGCTCGCCTGAACACAGCCACACCTACACTTTGTCCTATCACACCAGCAGCAGTCCACAGGAAGCAGTCAATACCAAGTGAACTGGAAGGCAACCCAGCGGAGCAGTCCCTGCACGGTTGCCCCAGTCACCTCAGAGGGCTTCAATGGCGTCTGTTCTGATCCAGCGCACGGAGGGTTTTCAACGACCCCCCCCCCCCCCCCCCCCTCCCCCCTCCCTCTACTGGCGACAAGTGACCCGCTTAGTGAGCATCCCTCTTTGAAAGGCACCACCACGAACATTCCGAAGACACGAACTTGCCCGCACCGACCTCTTCGACAAGAACTTACCAGGGGCTGGTGGAAAAGAGTACAACCGAACAGGCACGAAGGACCACAGAAAAAGTCTTCACCTCAGCCCTGATGTCAACACTCTACATCAGCATACTTAACAATAATCATACCATTGTATCTGTACTTTTCGTCAGTGCAGGACGGAACACCCAATGTCCACAAAGTCCTGCAGTTTCTTTTTTAGTATTCCTTTTCGGCATCAGAAACATCTGCAGTTTCACTTTGTTTGAGGAGACGTCACTGTGTCTGGATAAATCCATATGCTCTACGCTACGTACTTATGCTGAGGAGACTTACAGCAGATAGACGGATGACTATCAGTCAATTAATCAATACAGATGATTTCAAATGAATAATGGGAAACCACAATGAAGCGTAAGGAATGATAGCAGTCGTGAGAACATAAAAACAAATGCGAACGCGCGCTCTGTCTTTCTGTCTGTCTGTCTGTTTATCTCTCTGTCTTTCTCAACAAAACACTCAAAACACACACACACACGCTCTCTCTCTCTCTCTCTCTCTCTCTCTCCTCCCTCTCTCTCTCCCTCTCTCTCTCTCTCTCTCTAACACACACACACACGCGCGCGCGCGCACGCCAGCGCGCGCGCTCACACCCACCAGGACGAACAAGCATCACACACACTCAAACACATGCAAGTACACGCAAACGCGCACGTACGCGCGCGCGCACACACACTCACACACACACTCACACGCGTATGCACGCGCTCGCGCGTGCGCGCACGCGCGCACACACAAACACACACACACACACATACACACACAAACCAAGCGCAAAGCCAATCCATCACACACACACACGCACACACACACACACACACACACACACACACACACACACACACACACACACCACATCACATCACACCATACACACACACACACACACACACACCACACCACACACACACACACACACACACACACACACACACACACACACCACACCACACACACACACACACACACACACACACACACCACACCACACCACACACACACACACACACACACACACACACACACACACACACACACACCACCACCACATCACACACACACACACACGCACACACCACACCACATCACACCACACACACACACACACACACACACACACACACCACATCACACCACACACACAAACCTAATAACACCGAGACAAAGGAGAATCAGCAGAGAGGGGGTGAATTCCCTCCAACAAATGCACCTTAGACCCAAGACTGGATCATTTAATCACCACTCCAACAAACATGTTGGCCGTCCGGGTTAGCATCCGCGAAGGAACATGGAAAATTGATTTTAAACAGAAATTATTGTCCGCACTTAAAAACCACCACCACCACAACAAGGACGATACAATTATTTCAGGACGCAACGACAAAACAACGCTAATATTTCCAAGTTCTCATCTCGTTTGATGGCGCCAAGCGTTTGAAGTGGTTCCAGAAGGTCTCACAATTCTCTCTGGAACCGTGAAATTCGTGGCTCAAATGCTTTTACGTTCTGTCTCCTTTTTTATTTTTATATTTTTCTTGTTTGTTTGTTTGTTTAAAAATTGGACCAGTACAGTACTTTGGGAATAGGGGCTGGGGGGGGGGGGGGGAGAAAGCAAGTAAATAAATGAAGAAATGAAGAAATATCATCCTCCTCTTCATCATCGTCATTGTCATCATCATTACAACAGTAATAATAATGATGATTACGATTATGATAATTACAATAATGATAATAATAATAATAATAAAGAAGAAGATAAAGAAGAGTAATGATAATAACGATGATGATGATTATTATCGTTATCATTATTATCATTACTACTATCAAGATATTACCCGTGCGTTCAAACACGAAACTTCGGTTTAGAGTCTCATCGGAAGGAGTCTCTTAAAGTGGACTCAGAACTAATGTTAACTCCGAGTGAAAAATCACCCTGTGCTGAAACGGCGCGGCGGAGATTCAAACCCGCAACCCCAGGACCTCCAGGTTCACGAGTCAGCCACTCTACCATTCGACCTATTCCAGCCCCACTGCGACCGATCAACTGAATTCTTCTATGCCTTGCGGTGAAAAGAAACAAACATTCAAAGAGAAACGAAATGCTTCGTCCGATTTCCTCAACAGCAAGAGTTTTAACACCTGCTTGACAAAATAAACAAACATGGATGTCGACGTGGTACAGTTTGTTGTGTATTATCATGTGTAGAGCAAGGCAAGAGTTATGTTTAATGTCCAGACATCCGTTCAGGTCGCTGCAGATATCTGATTAAGATTTTTTTAAAGTGACATTATATTCTGATCATTTATAAGAAAACAGACAAAACGGGAAAAGGGGGAGGGGAAGCGACGGAGAGAGAGGAAGGAGGGTACAAGATGGACAATGAGAAAAAGGGGGAGTTGGACTGGGGGAAGGGGCAAGTAGGATAGATCGATGGAGAAATCGAAGACACATATTTGAAATGATCTTAAGCACAGTTTTCGAATATTACTTGATGGACTTGGTACAAGGGCAAGTCGTCAATTTCACGTGGGAAACAACTGATAACGAATCTTAAATGTGAGCGAACCGCCCAGAGAAAGGTGGACAAACGAGTCACAAGACAAAACACGACGCGCGTTTCGACCTCCTAGGTCTTCTTCAGGCAAGATACAAACAAATGGGACAACGGAAATTCACTTAGCTTTGATCACTTCAGAGTTCAGCGCAAGGAAGACGCTCACATTTATTTAAGATTTGTTTAGAAATCCGCCTGCAGTCGTCTCACTTTGCAAGTAGAACTGATAACGAATCTGAAAAATAAAAAACTTCATGACTTCTCCTGTCTGTGCGTGACACACTTTTATGTAAGTAAGGCTTCATTCAGTCACGGTCGCATTTGTTATGCTGAACAACAGCCAAACTAGGACGGAAACACTTGATATCATGGCGATATTCAGTCCGTGATGAATTGTACAAAAGACTGAAAGTTCGGTTTGAAGCAGGTCTGCAGATCAAAACAAAGTCTGAAGCAGTCCACTGACGAGGGCCTGAAGATTAATCAAAACATGGAAAATTCTTTCAGTCTTTTCCCCATTTCTGTATGACAATTGGGCACTTGACTCATACTATATGAGAAATGTCTCGCTCCCCTTTTTGCTACACTGTCTGCTTGGTCATTGAAGCAAAAGCCAGTATTGGATGGAA